>JAPKLY010001094.1:0-41756 GCA_026898435.1 Prunella vulgaris
GAATGTTGAACAAAAGCCCATGTATTATATTCCTATTTACTTCATCTATAAATTCATACATGTACCCAACAAAAATCTTTCTACCTAGAATGAATTTATTAGATTCCCTGAAATGATATTTCGCAGACTTTGTTGGTCCTTCTAGCAAGATCACTTTTGCCCACAAGTTTGTATTAACAATGTTGGCTCTCTATCAGTTAAATTATTCATTAACATAAATCATGAACCAAAGGTATTTTCTAACCTTAAAGTCTTGAAAGTAATTTATTATATCAAAAAATATTATATATACTTTTTAAATTAATATGAATATATATTAGCTAACAAAGACAGTCAATTAGATATTGGAGTTTGCACATATATATAAAAGGAGCAAGAAACATAGTTTTAATATCTACTTACAACACTGTTGGTTTTTTAATTACTTTATCTTCAGTCAAAATTTTAAATCCAAATCAACAAAAATATTCCTCCATGCTTCATGTATTAAAGAGAGGTTTTGATATCTATGTGCAACTGCTTCCCAATAATCATGGAGAATACGCCCAGAATGATAATGGAAAAGAAAATTTAAGATAACAGACAAAAATCCAAACAATACCCCCCATTTAATAAAATTTACCATAAATTGGAGCAACTCGTCGCTTTGAGGAATCCACCAAATGGCTAAGGGTTAAAATAAAGATCTCCTTCATCTAATATGATTTATAAATTCTTATAACGATTTATTCAAATACAGTGAAATCAACTCAATGTATAGGGCCTGTACATTATTCTAGTTAATAAATAATGACTTGACTCCACAAATCACTAGATAATAAATAATGACTTGCCACATTGACTTGGATAGGTTAGTCACTGCATTTAAGAGTTTTATATTAATATAATTTAAAATATATAATAATTAATCTTAACAATATTCAATATAAATTATCATAATTAATATCAACTACAAATCCAAATTTTTTTAAGCTTGATTTAAGTTCAATAGAAAATCATATCAACACGAATATAGAAATCAATTACATATATAATTCTATAAAAAAAAAAATCTATGAACAAGTTTCATAAATAAAATTTATACCACAAGATATATTTATTGATATATTAGTTGTATTCACTGAAATCACATATATTTTACTTAGTGGTATCAATAAGTAAGAGGATGGTGGGTAATGGTAGGAATACTTTATTTTGGTCGGATTTATGGCTTGGTGAAAATGTGTTAGGAATAAAGTATAGAAGATTGTTTAGAGTTAGTTCACAAAGAGAGGCAAAGATTGCTGAGATGGGAGTTTGGGTGGGTGAGGAATGGGTGTGGAATTTGAATTGGAGAAGAGAGTTGAGAGTTGCTGAGGAGATACAATATAACGATTTGTTGATTGATCTTAACAGATTTAAATTACAAAAACATGAAGATGACTCCTGGAGATGGTCAGTAGCTCCAAATGGCATCTTTACATCCAAGATGGCATACAACAATATGTGTGAGGAGGAGCAAGGGCGAGATGAAGGCATTATGGAAAGGAAAGCTTACAAGAGGATTTGGAAAAATTTGGCTCCAAAGTGGTATCAATGCATAGCGTGGAAAGTTCTTAAAAAACGGGTAGCAACAAAAGAAAATCTTAAAAACAGAGGTATTATTGTGGAAAATGGGAACATCAATTGCATTTTGTGTGAAGAAGAAGGGGAAACTATTTCTCATCTTTTCTTCGATTGTAAGTTTGCTCGGAAAATTTGGTATTTATGTTATAGGTTGGTGAACATTACTATGGTCACTCATATTAATCCGGTTATACACTTTTTGCAACATGGTGAGATGTTTGGAAAGTCAAAGTTTTTAAGGGTTGCCTCAAGTCTTTGGGTTTGTATTGTGTGGAGTATTTGGAAGGAAAGGAATGCATTATTATTTGAGAACATTGCCCCGGATCCTTCTAGATTGGTGGATGAAATCAAAGCGAAAATGTGGTCCTGGATATCCATTAAGATGAAACTCAAGGCAAATTTTTTCATACAAATGTGGCTCAAGAATCCTAGTAGTTGTTTGGGAAAATGATGTGTAGAAATTTGGTTGTATTGAAGTGTAAGGTGTAATAAATATGTAATCTTTGAATTTTTGTAAAGGTTGTAGGACCCCTTGTCCTCCATTTGATGTTGAATGAATTTTCCAGTTTCAAAAATAAAATAAAAAAAATAAGTGTTATGTTATCAGTAAATATATTTTGTTGTATAAATTTTAGACTATAAACAAGTTTTAAAGGAGCGCTACTCTTAATTCTAATACTAGATTATATCCCTAATTATCTCATTATAATTATTATGATTCATATATTCCTTTTATATATGTATGAAAATTAGATGTTTATTGCAATGGAGGTTCAAAACATTGAAAAATTAAAGATATTTTTTGGAACAACATATATATTGTTTGGATTTATGTGGGGGTATTTGGAAGCTTCGAAATGAGATCATTTTCAATAGTTTTTGTTGGAATGTGGAAAAATATAATGATTTGAGTTGTGCCTGATTGTGAAAATGGTTTAGAGAAAGAGAATATAATAGTGTTGCAAATTATGTAGGGGACAAGTCAGTGGCGATTCTTTTTCAATATCGTTGTACATGGGATGGTTACACGAAAATATAAGGAAAAGTGGAATACATTATGGTTTGGGACGGGACGGATGATGATTATAGAACGCAAGAATAAATTAATGTTCCAATGGTATAAAAATCAATTATGAGGAGATTCTTGACAAAATTATGCTTAACATATGGACATGATTTAGAGCTATGAACAGAGGACATGATATTATTTTTATGATTGGATTAGCTTGGCATACTAATTATAGAGATGATGGCATGTGTTGTACATGATAGAGCAATTCTTTTGCTCAAATTAATAAAATTTTCCTTCCTCCAATATATATATGTTATATAATAGTGTTGCTTGTACATTTTGATTTGGGCAAAGTATTGTAGGAAAATGGTTCATGATAAGCTTATCATAAACAAATTTTAAAGTATCAAACATTTAATCAGATATATAAAAAATCTCGTCAGGTGTATCAAAAGTTGAGGTCAATAAAATCTATATATTGACTTTAACTTTTGATACACCTGATGAATATTTTGATAATACATTAAGATAATTTCATTATAAGCTTATCATGAAATATTTTCACACAATACCTACTTTTTGATTTGAGTTACGCCGATTATGAAAATGGTTTAGAGTAAATAAATAGATTGTTGTTCGTAGGTTCAGTCTCTTTTACTCGTTCATATTTAATTATTTTTTCTAAAAAAAATTCAATTGGAATAAAATTTATAGATAGATATTATCAAACAACTCATCCATGTTACATAAACAAGAAAAATAAGAAAAAGGAGCATATACATGTAAACATGAAATTCTTTTTATTCATTTGTCTTTAAACTATACATCTCCACTGAAAAAATATAAATTAAAATTCTTTTCCCAGACATCCTTCTTTTTCGGGGCGAGGCTAGGCTGACTGAGTTGAGCTACAACTTAGCTTTAGGGTAGACGACCAACATATTAACCACATTTGTGATGTTGGATTCTACCAATGCGCATTTCTTGATCTCTTCATCATCGATGCTAAGTTCTCTTTGTGTTGTCCAACCTTCCAAATATTCGTTCTAAATTAGAGCAATAAATCAAAAAATAACAGAATGAGACATTCGGATCTACCTGAGAAGTGATGTAGTCAAGGGAATAACAAATCCTTTTTCAAGCACCAACTTTTCTTCAGACATACCTACAAAACAAAGTCCATTTAATTCAAATCTCTGGAAAGAACATCATTCAATTTGGAGAAAACAAACCAAATCATGAGATTAAAAAAATAAAAAAAATGCACCTTCAATCATGTTTAGGTGATGCCTTGTAGGGTTTCCAAATGCCTCCTTTTATAGTTAGGGCATCCCTTCTACAACCGAAATTAATCCTCGTGAGCATTGTACTTCAATTTCGTGTGTGGAGGTTGCTAAGGAGGTGGTAGGGAATGATCCTTTGAAATTGTTTCATGATGAGATGGTGGAGGAAGCATTTTGTAGTGAGAATGTGAAATTGGTGAAGACTAATGAGAAAGGCTTGGGGGTAGAAGATAGGTTGATGAAGAAAGAGAAGGAAAATAAAGAGAAAATTGAGAGGTTAGATAAAATAGGGGATGTGGAAAGAAAGGTGGAAGAAGGGAAAGTGAAAAAGGATGTGAAGGTGGAAATTTCAAAATTAATGAAAGATAAACTTGATGATCGATTCAAAAAGTTCTTTGAACTTTTCAAGAAGTTATATTCAAAGATGCCTTTTCATGAAGCCATTGAAGAATTGCCAAATTATACGAGGTTTTGAGAGATGCTTTGGCAAAGAAAAAGAAAGCAAATGAACCGGAAATGGTTAAGCTTACCCGTGAGTGTAGTGAGTTGATACTAAATCATTTACCACAAAAGCTTAGAGATCCGGGGAGTTTCACGTTGAGTTGTCATATTAAAGAGAGCAAGAAAATGAAGGCCTTGTGTGATTTGGGAGCAAGTGTGAACATGATGACATTATCTATTGCCAAAGAGTTGGGTTTGCAAGACTTGAAGCCAACAAAAATGAATTTGCAAATGGCCGATGGTTCAAAAGTAAGACCAAGAGGAGTTATAGAAGATGTGGTCGTTCATGTTGGTAAGTTCGTTTATCCCGTTGACTTTTTTGTGCTAGATATTGAGGAAGATTTTGAGAGTCCTATCATTTTTGGGAGACCTTTTCTTGCTACGTCGGATGCTTTAATCAATATTAAGCGAGGAGAGATTACTCTTGGAATGAATGGTGAGAAAGCCATTTTTTCGATCCATAGTAATTCCAAGAGTTCCCCAAAGAAGATTGAAGGAGAGATGAACAAAGTTATACGAGATGATATGGCGAGTAAGGAAAATGACAAGGCAAGAAAAATTGATCTCAAGAGTGAGGCTAGTGTTGATGATCCTTTTGAAAAGAGAAAAAAAGTGAATGAAGACAACGGGGTGAAACAAGTGGTGAAGAAAGCATATTTTTGGAAAAGGAAATTGAGTGATGTACGTCACTCAACTCTCATCGATCTTGATGTTACTTGAGCTTTTAAGAGTCGTCCGGCTAGGGGACGTTAAATCCAAGCGCTAGATGGGAGGCAACCCATCTGTATCCTTTATTTCTTTTGTTTTTAGTTTTAACTTGATTGATTTTTTGTGTTGGAATGGAAGCATGAGGTTATTTGGTATTTTTGGCCAATTTCTTATGATAAGTGCTTGTTGATTTTGAGCTTATATGACTACGAAGAGTTTGAGGAGTGAATTTTTGATATATTCTTGATGAATACTTGGTTTTTGAGTTGAGAGTTTGTGATTAATTGGTTTTATGTGCTAGCAAATTTGTAATTTACCACTTTTCCAAACTTTATTAGGATTTACAATCCGAAAAAGTTTAGGGGGGTGTGTTCGTGCTAAATTTCCTCAATTTGCTACCATATTTGATTCATATTGTTGATATTCTTGTGACATTTTGAGTGTTAAGTGAAGTTGTGTAGGAAAAGTACAAGAGAAAAGGGTGAAATATTGAAATATTCGAAATAGGAAATTGAAGGTCTCGGTCGATGATTAGGGTCATAATTGCATGTTTTAGCACTCATTTCTATATGCTTTTAGTGATATTATGTTCATATTTGACCCTATTATGCGATACATTGTGTATTTAACCCTTTTTTGCTAGGAAGTTGTGATTGTATGTGAAAACAAGCAAAATGAGGAAGAAACGAGCAAGATCGAGAAAAGTCCAAATTCTGGAGTTGAGCAAAATGGAGAAATTGCTATCCTATGTTGAAGAGCTTGAAGAGAGGGTCGCAACGAAAGAAGAATCGAGTCGATTGGAGTTCTAGAGCTCAAGATATGACAAAAACAAGGAAGTCACGCATTGACCGAGACTAAGGCCTCGGGCGACACGGGTTCCTTCTTCGGAAGACAGGCATGTGTCGACCAACATCTCTGGAAAGACATGCAATTGTCGAGCTGGCTGTCGACCAAGCTTGTTCGACAGATGCACAGCTCTTGTGCGACAAGGGGGCCTTTTGTCGACCCAGCTGTCGCCCGAGAGGTCAACAGCTGCTCAGCTCTTGGGCGACAGCAGTGCGAATTTCTCAGATTTTCAGGGCTATTTTCGTATTTTTGCACGTTTTAATGAAGGGCATCTTAGTCAATGATCCAAGGGCACTATAAATACTTCCATCTCAGATTTTCTAAAGGACTTTTATCATTTTCTTAGATTCATATTCTCTCACAAGATTAGGAGAAGTTAGAGGTAGTTTCCAAGTGAGTGTTCTTAGATTTTCAATTCCGATTACTTAGATAACTTTTGATCTACCGTTCAGATCGACGACCAGTCTTCTCCAGCATTCTTAGCATAGCTAAAGCTACATTTCTACCGATTGATTTTCAATTTCTTTTATCGGATCATTTTCTAGCTTATAGAGGTAATCTTGTATTTTTTCAATTCCAATTGTAATAGGTAAATTCTTGTATACTTTTTAGAATTCTTGCACAATGATGAATGTAGTTACTTCAATTTCTCTATTGCTTATTAAATTAGCCATGGGATAATTCCTTTGTGTGTTGGTGTATGATTCCTATGGATTAGTGTGGTGTTTATGTTGATCTTATGAATGCTTGAGAGGTTGTATGATCAATTCTCTATTTTGATGGTTTGTATGAATGCATATATGCATAATTGATAGTATGGGCCATTAGGACTTAGTCTCATACGAAAGTTAGGCTATTTACCTAAAACATTCTTGTTATTAGATCATTGCATACTAAGTGTTTGTTAAAATTCCTAAGATAGTGAGAATTACCTTAGAGAATTGGAAAGACAATTAGAGGCTCTTATGTGCATTTAGGAAGACCTTTGCATATTAGAGTGGCTTGCCTATTGATTGTACAATACCTCAATGCATGAGTTAGTGATACTTCACCACATGAATCATAGAATAGTACATTAATACATTTCTCACACAACTTGCTCACTTTGTGAATCAAGGTGATAGGTAGTTTACTCGTTTGAAGCACTAGTAGACATAGATACCAAATCCCCTTTATTTGCTTTGTGTTTTTGAATCAAGAACAATAGTCTTACCTTACAAATCCCCGTCTCCTTTGGGTTAGATATTAAATAAACTTGGTTAAGATTGCCATTGCAATAACGATCATGTACACTTGCATGTAGACACCTTTGGGTTAAACAAGTTTTTGGCGCCGTTGCCGGGGAGACGGCTTGTTTGTTTGGTTGCTTGATAGTTGTTCTTTTTTTCGATTTTGTCTTTACTATTTTTTTGGTGTGAGAAGTTTTGATACTTGATTCTTTTTAGGTGTATGCACACAAGAAGTCAAGGGGTAGATCTTCTACCTTTTGAATCAGATCTTGAGAGAAGCCTAAGAAAAAGAAGGAGAGAAGCTTGTTTGAATCAAATCAGCATGCAGAATAATATGAACGAAGCTCGAGATGAGATAAGAGAAGAAGAACCCTTAAGAGGACAACTACAACAAGGAGAAGAGAATTTTGCTCAAAGAGAGGTTCCACTTCAACCACAACCTATACCACACCAATACCCACCTTATCCACCACCAAATCAACCTTACTATCCACCACAATATCCCAACTACCCCAATTACCCAATTAACCAACCGTATTATCCACCACCACCACATAATTACCCATACTATCCATACCCACCACCACCTCAACACCAAAGACCACAAATCATAAACCCACCTCAAAACCATGAACCATTGCTGCGAGATTATTTTGAGCCTAGAGTTAATGAGCAATATGATGGAATAGAAAGACCGCCGATTGATGCTGAAAAGTTTGAGCTTAATACGAATCTTTTGAAGTTGTTAAAGGAGTCTCCATTTGAAGGATCTAGTGATCGAGAAGACCCAAATGCTCACCTAAATAACTTCATGGAGATATTTGATACGATCAAGTACAAAGGAATGTTGGATAGTGAGAAGAAGCTCCGATTCTTCAATTTTACTTTGACGGGGAGAGCTAAAGCATGGATTAGAGCTATGAATCCTAAAGCTACCACTTGGGAGGAGTTGAGTTCCCAATTTCTTAAGAAATTCTATCCTTCATCAAAGATGCTTAAGGCGAGAGAAAAGATAAAGAATTTCAGACAAAAAGTGAGAGAGACCATATCTAGTGCATGGGAGAGGTACCTAACCTTGTTGTTGGCTTGTCCTCAACATGGTTTGAGGGATGAAGATATACTATTGACATTCACCATATGATTGCGTGAAGGAGACAAGAATAACTTGAATTCTTATGCCGGAGGCTCGGTTTGGACGAAGACCGTTCGTCAAGTAAACAAGATCATTGAGAACATAGTTGCAAATGATGGTTTCCAAAGAGAGTCTAGCAATGGAGCAGGTGATCGAGTTGCACTTCTTGAGGAAAGATTGACTAATGTGTGTAATTTGGTCTATGGAGGCCAACATCAAAACCTTGCTCCGACTCCTATGCAAGTTAGCGTTGTCGAGAGTCTTCCTCCTCCTACTACCTCCACTCAAGAGGAAGTAAACTATATGGGTCGTCTGCAATTCAACAATTCTTATCAAAACAATCAAAGGTCGTATGTTGCTCCACCGTTTAGAAACCAAGAAAGTCCATATCCGAATCAAGGAAATCCTCCTTACAATTCTAATAGAAGGCACGAGAATTTCTCATACGCCAATCCTAAGGGGGCAATCCAATTGCCACCCGGGATTGATCCGGGATCAAAGCCACCGAATAATGAGGGTAAAGGGAGTGTGGAGGACACCTTGGCATTGATTTTGAAGAACATGGAAGATATGAGAGTGGAATTTAGAAAATGAATGGTGAAACGAACAAGAAGTTTGATGACTTGTATGCTTCACAAGGTAATCAAATCAAGAGCTTGGAATTTCAAATGGGGCAAATTGCTTCATCCTTAAGCCCACAAGTGAATAAAGGTAAGTTCTCTTCTACAACCGAGATTAATCCTCGTGAGCATTGTAATTTGATATCATGTGTGGAGGTTGAAAATGGGGTTGTAGGGAATTCTCCTTTAAAAGTTTTTCATGATGAGATGGTGGACGAAGTATTTCGTTGTGAGGATGTGAAATTGGTAAGGAGTAATGAGAAAGGCTTGGGGGTAGAAGATATGGTGATGAAGGAAGAGAAAGAAAAGAAAGAAAAATTGGAGGGATTAGATAAAATAGGGGGAGTGGAAAGAAAGGTGGAAAATGAGGTGAAGGTGGAAATTTCAAAATGAATGAAAAATAAGCTTGATGATCAATTCAAGAAGTTCTATTCAAAGATGTCTTTTCATGAAGCTATTGAAGAAATGCCAAATTATACAAGGTTCTTGAGAGATGCTTTGGCAAAGAAGAAGAAAGGAAATGAACCGAAAATGGTTAAGCTTACTCGTAAGAGTAGTGAGTTGATACAAAATCATTTGCCACAAAAGCTTAGAGATACGGGGAGTTTCACATTGAGTTGCCATATTAAGGAAAGCAAGGAAATAAGGGCTTTGTGTTATTTGGGCGCAAGTGTTAACATGATGCCATTTTCTATTGCAAAGGAGTTGGGCTTGCGTGACTTGAAGCCAACAAAAATGAATTTGCAAATGGCCGATGGTTCAAAAGTGAGACCAAGGGGAATTATAGAGGATGTGGTTTTTCATGTTGGTAAGTTTGTCTATCCCATTGACTTTGTTGTGCTAGATATTGAAGAAGATTTGGAGAATCCTATCATTTTTGGGAGACCTTTTCTTGCTACATCGGATGCATTAATTAATATTAAGCGAGGAGAGGTTACTCTTGGAATGAATGGTGAGAAAGCCACTTTTTTTATCCATTCCCCAAAGAAGATTGAAGGGTTGATGAACAAAGTTGTACGAGATGATATGGCAAGTGAAGAAAAGGATAAATTAAGAAAAAATGATCTCAAGAGTGAGCTTAGTGGTGATGATCCTTTTGAAAAGAGGAAGAAAGTAAATGAAGGCAAGGGGGTGAAACAAATGGTGAAGAAAGCGTATTTTTGGAAGAGGAAATTGAGTGATGTACGTCATTCAACTCTCATCGATATTGATGTTACTTGAGCTTAAGAGTCATCCGGTTAGGGGACGTTAAATCCAAGCCCTAGATGGGAGGCAACCCATCTGTATCCTTTATTTCTTTTAGATTTTAGTTTTGATTTGATTGATTATTTTTTTTGTTGGAATGGAAGCATGAGGTTATTTGGTATTTTATGCCAATTTTTTATGCTCATTGATTGATTGGTTTTGTACTTAAATGATTAGGAAGAGTTTGAGAAGTGAATTTTTGAGATAATTTTGATGAATTTTTGGTTTTTGAGTTGAGAGTTGTGATTATTTGGTTTTATGTGCTAGCAAATTTGTAATTTACCACTTTTCCAAACTTTATTAGGATTTACAATCCGAAAAAATTTGGGGGGGGTGTGTTCGTGCTAAATTTCATCAATTTGCTACCATATTTGATTCATGAGTGTGGATATTCTTGTGATATTTTGAGTATTAAGTGATGATGTGTAGGAAAAGTGCAAGAAAAAGGGTAAAAAAATATGAAATTTTTGAAGTAGGAGTTGAAGGCCTCGGAAGATGGCCTTCGTGCGCCCAAGATCTCTGGAAAGACAGCCAATTGTCGCCTGAGGTGTCGACCAGCTCGGACGACAGACCTAAAAGCCTTGCGCGACACGGGGGCCAACTGTCGACCAGGGTGTCGACCATCTTGGTTGACAATTCCACCACTCTTGTGCGACAGGGGACGCGCGACTAAGGTGTCGCCCATCTTGGTCGACAGGCTGAAGTGTCTTGGTCGACACATTCGCGTTGGAGTGCGGATTTGGACTATTGTGGGCCCTATTTTGACTACACTTTCCAAGGTAAGCCCACTCACTTTTCACTTTTTCTTATACCCTCTTACACACACAAACACACACTTTGAATATAAGATTCTTGCACTCTCTCCCTCTCAAACTCAAGAAAAAAAAAAAAGAAGAAAGAAGAAGAAGAAATTTTGCTTCTCAAATTCTACACTTCCTCTCGATTAATCCTTCTACAGGTATGTTCTACTCACTCTCCTCTACCTATTTCTTGCACTTTTATAAGAAATCCATGGAGGCATTATCATGATTTTGAATTTAAAATTTTCTAGGGTTCTTAAGCATGTGAATTGAGGATTTTTTATTTTCTTGAGTTTTTATGAAATTGATGATGCATTTATGCTACATTGTTGATGGGTAATCCATTGGGAGCCCAATTGCATGCCAATTTTGAGTATTATGAGTTTAATTGAAGATTGAAAAATAGGGGTAGGCATAGTGACGAATTTTAGGAAAATTCATGCTAAAATTGAGTTGTCATGATAATGTTATGCTAAATGTTAATGGGTATGAGTATATTGTTGCTAGGTTGAGTTGATTATGTTGATTCACCTATGATTTTGCTTACTTGAGGCTTCATTGGCGTTTAACATTTGCATGATTATTTGAGGCATGAATTCCTTGTTTCTAAGAATTAAGCCCTTGATTTTCAATCTAATTTTTACTTGATAAATGGAAATTGATCACTTTCTTTTATATGATGAGTAAGAAAGGAAAAGAAAAAGCTTAAAGTTCTTCTGTTAAAAAGAAGTGGAATGATACCGATATGGAGGAAGATTATTTTAAGAAGTGTGGAGATAAGTCATCTAATCACCAAATCTATTTGGGAGATAATGAGAACTCTTTTAAAGTCTTTGGTTATGTGTGGAATATAGAGTACTACGTGGGTAGATATTATGACAAGAAGGTTCCCAGAGAATGTCATTTCGGTGATGATATAGAGACTTTATTTGACATAATAGGTTGGAAAGGCCTCCTCACCATACCTTGCTATGAGATCGATGACGATTTATGCATCGAGTTCTTGAGCACATTAGACATAAGAGAGATTGATGGGGTGCCGACCAGATTTAAATTCCGGAACGACACTGTGGAGTATTCTCTAACAACTGAACAAATCAATCAAATATTTGGTTGTGTTGGGAAGGTGAGAAGGCATGATTTTTACTCTTGGGATAGGTTCACTCGGGCCCAAGAGACATGGGATTTGATAAGTAAGAATGGAGGTAAATATGTTGCTCAAAGTTCAAGGTCCTCCAACATTGCTAACCCTATTTTAGCATATGTGCACAAGATCTTAGCAAACACTGCTTTTGCAAGATTGGAAGGGAGCCGAGTTAGGAGTGATGAATTGTTTATTTTTCACTCAATGTTGACATCCAAGAAGGCAGATTTTGGTGCGTATCTCCTCAAAAATCTCAGCCAACAAATCACAAGGACTCATTTCTCTTATGCCGGTATAATGACTCATATTGTTCAAAAGTTGAATCCAACAAGAAGAGTGATTTGTGAAGGTGAGGCTCTTGATTTGGAACACATGGTTAGGTCAAAAATATATAAGAGAAGAGGGAACACCATTTGCTGCATAGGTACCAATTCAAGTGATATCTTTCCTTTACTTGACTATGATTTGTTGACGATAACGAAGGAGGAAAACTTGAAGCTTAACTCTCCGCTGCATCTTAGAGTGAAAGAGGAATTTAATAGGAGGTCATCGAAAAGAACTAGGGGTGAATCAAGCTCTCATCCTCAAGGGGAAGCACAAGAAGAAGGACATGATCCAATGCAAGAGGATTATTATAATCAAGGTGGTGGACATGTGTTTGAAGGATTGACTTATGATGAGTGGGGCCACGAGGTACGATCATTGAGGACGGATGTGGACGATCTGAGGAACGACTATTCCTTCCTTCGATCGGATATGATAAGAATAACCGATAGTTATCTCCGCCTCAACACTACCGTGGATTCCATCAATGAGAATGTTAACACGATTTCCAACAACACGGGAGAGATCTTGGAAGCCCAGCGTGCAATGATGAACTGGCACATTGGAGAAGGCCACTTTCCTCATCCTCATTGCCCTCCTTCGTGAAGTGATGATTTCGATCTAACTTCATAGGGATGGGTAACTCATTCTTATCCCTATCTTTATCCCTCGCTTCTATTCTGAACTCTTAGTTTTTAATTTGGTTTGTAATGATATTGCTTGAAGATTGTGCTACTTCTTAGGTAGTTGTTTTTGGATGGATTATGCTAGTGATGGATGTTGATTGATGGATCTTTTTGCTTATTTGATGATATTTTGTTTTGCTTATGTATTGATGGTTATTAGTTTTGAGCTTTATTGTGCATTGCATGATTCTTGCCTCCACTCCTTTGCCAAACTTTTTAGATCTATGATCCAAAAAAGTTTGGGGGGTGTGATCGTTTCGTCATTCTCATGGCAATGCTATTTTTAGATTGAATTTTGGAAATATCTTATGATTTGATGCCTATTGTAGTGATGAGCCTTTGTTTTGCTTGTTTATTTTTAGCCATTGTTTCTTGTTTTGAGAGTAGTGTGGCATGAGATATGCTTATGATTGTGTGGATGATGTAGATTGTGCATAGTTAAGTGTAGTGTGTATATTGCTTAATTCATTTTTGTCTATAGTGTAGTTGATTCTTTGATGCTTGATACATGATTGATGTGTACATGTTTGATATGATATGAGTCATGATCACCTTGACCCGTGAGGTTTGAGCCTATTTTGCCTGTTTCAATCTTAAACGGATGACATTTCTTGATGTGAGATCCACATGGTGCATTTCCACTCTAGAACTTGATTTGAGTCTTGTTTGAGATCACATTTTGTAATGAGTTGTCAAAAATTATTTGAGGCCATCTTTGATTTTATATGAGTCACTTAGCCAAATTATCCTTGCCATGACATTGATTCCATAGTTAGCCATTTTGTGCCTTTGGCCTTTTTCTTTGGCAAACTATGATTGTAGCTTGATTATCCTTCATTTTGAGCCTTATTTTCCCTATTACTAGTGGAGCTTATATGAGGATATGAGGGTTACATGTGCTTTGAAAGCAAGCTTGGTGGATGAGATGGTGAAGAAAAGTGAGAAGAAACAAAAGATGAAGATGTAAAAAAAGTGGAAGTTGTGTTGAATGAAAAGATGTGAAGAAGAGCCTATGTTCCTAATGTGTTGGTGATGTGATGCAAAAATGCAAAAGAAAGGAAGTGGAAAAATGCTTGAAAGGAAGAAGTGTGAAAAGAAGTGTTATGTGGTTGAAATGATGTTGCAATTTGATCACTTGCAACTTATCTTTGGAAGAGTAAAGTCTTGACCTCTTGCTCCACTAGTATGATAGTCACTTCTATCCAAAATTATCCACCCTTACCAAAGAGCCAACACTACAACCAAAATAAAAAGTCATCTTTGATTTGATGATGAATTACTTGTCAAGTGGTGGAGAATTTGAGACTTTTATCAAGCTTATGGTAGTGGATGTACTATGTGTGATGTTGAGTGAACCTCATACACTTGAGAGCTTGAGTGATACACTATCTAGTGAGGATTTTGACTCATTGATTTGATCTTGTGTGCATTGACGTTATGTAAATGGTTGATGAGATGATACTACATTGATAGATTGCATGATATTAGGTGATGTATATATGGCATTAGATTGTGTGCTTGATGCTTCAACGATACAATTATTCCCCTATCTTATAGCTTCGTTGCTCGAGGCCGAGCAACAATCTAGTTTGGGGGTGTGATTAGGGTCATAATTGCATGTTTTAGCACTCATTTCTATATTCTTTTAGTGATATTATGTTCATATTTGACCCTATTATGCGATACTTTGTGTATTTAACCCTTTTTTGCTAGGAAGTTGTGATTGTAGGTAAAAACGAGCAAAATGAGGAAGAAACGAGCAAGATCGAGAAAAGTCCAAATTCTGGAGTAGAGCAAAATGGAGAAATTGCTATCCTATGTTGAAGAGCTTGAAGAGAGGGTCGCAACAAAAGAAGAATCGAGTTGATTGGAGTTCTAGAGCTCAAGATATGACAAAAACAAAGAAGTCACGCATCGACCGAGACTAAGGCCTCGGACGACACGGGTTCCTTCTTCGGAAGGCAGGCATGTGTCGACCAATATCTCTGGAAAGACATGCAATTGTCGAGCTGGCTGTCGACCAAGCTTGGTCGACAGATGCACAGCTCTTGTGCGACAAGGGGGCCTTTTGTCGACCCAGCTGTCGCCCGAGAGGTCAACAGCTGCTCAGCTCTTGGGCGACAGCAATGCAAATTTCTCAGATTTTCAGGGCTATTTTCGTATTTTCGCGCGTTTTAATGAAGGGCATCTTAGTCAATGATCCAAGGTCACTATATATACTTCCATCTCAGATTTTCTAAAGGACTTTTATCATTTTCTTAGATTCATATTCTCTCACTAGATTAGGAGAAGTTAGAGGTAGTTTCCAAGTGAGTGTTCTTAGATTTTCAATTCCGATTTCTTAGATAACTTTTGATCTACCGTTCGGATCGACGATCAGTCTTCTCCAGCATTCTTAGCATAGCTAAAGCTACATTTCTACCAATTGATTTTCAATTTTTATTGTCGGATCATTTTCTAGCTTATAGAGGTAATCTTGTATTTTTTTCAATTACAATTGTAATAGGTAAATTCTTGTGTACTTTTTAGAATTCTTGCACAATGATGAATGTAGTTACTTCAATTTCTCTATTTCTTGTATACTTTTTTCAATTCCAATTGTTATTAGGTCATTGCATACTAAGTATTTGTTAAAATTCCTAAGATAGTGAGAATTACCTTAGAGAATTGGAAAGACAATTAGAGGCTCTTATGTGCATTTAGGAAGACCTTTGCATATTAGAGTGGCTTGCCTATTGATTGTACAATACCTCAATGCATGAGTAAGTGATACTTCACCACATGAAACATAGGATAGTACACTAATACACTTCTCACACAACTTGCTCACTTTGTGAATCAAGGTGATAGGTAGTTTACTCGTTTGACGCACTAGTAGACATATATACCAAATCCCCTTTATTTGCTTTGTGTTTTTGAATCAAGAACAATAGTCTTACCTTACAAATCCCCGTCTCCTTTGGGTTCGATATTAAATAAACTTGGTTAAGCTTTCCATTGCAATAACGATCGTGTACACTTGCATGTAGACATCTTTGGGTCAAACAGTCGACAGCACCCAGAGCCTCGGTCAGCAGCCTTCGCGCGACCAAGTCCCCTGGAAAGACAGCCTCCGAGCGACCAAGCTGTCGACTGGCGTTGGATGGCAGACCTCAAGGTCTTGCGCGATAGCCTTGGCGCGACCAAGCTGTCGAGCAGCTTGGTCGACAGCCCGCAAGCTATTGGTCGACAGGCTTGTTTTGGAAACCGGATTTTGACCAATGTGGGTCAAATGTTGACTACAATTTCCAAGGTAAGCCCACTCACTCTTTACTCATCCTTATACACTCTTACACACACAAACACACACTTAAACACAAGAATCTTGCATCTCTCTCTCTCAAACTCACGAAAGAAAGAAAAGGAAGAAGAAATTTTTTACTTCTCAAATCCTACACCTCGTCACTCGAATTCCTTCTACAGGTATGTGCTACTCACTCTCCTCTACCTATCTCTTTCATTTTTATAAGAATTCCATGGTTGCATTGTCAAGAATTTGAAATTGAATATCTAGGGTTCTTGAGCATATAAATTTGGGATTTTCGATTTTCTTGAGTTTTCATGAAATTGATGATGCATTTATGCTATATTGTTGATGGGTAATCCATTGGGAGCCCAATTGCATGCCAATTTTGAGTATTATGAGCTTAATTGAAGATTGAAAATTAGGGATAGACATAGTGACGGGATTTTGAGTATGTTGTGCTTTAAATTTGATTTCTATCAGAATTTTGTGCATAATGCTATTTTTTGTGAGCTATATTGATTCTAGTATGGATTTAGTTGCTTAATTCATGAAGAGATGGTGCTTATAGGAGATTTATTGAGAATGGCATTAGCATAACAGGTGAAGATGCATGTTTATCTCTTTAATCCTTTTATTGAGAACCTATCTTTTCAATCTTAGTCTTTGATGTGCTTGAGGATTGATTATTTTATATTCAATCCTATGTTTTTGTTAACATGAGGAATTTTGTAGGCCATGTCTAGCAAAGGTAAGTGTATTGCTGCAAGTTCAAGTTGGAAGGATGGTAGAATTGTTGAGCTGGAAGAGAAATGTTATAAGACTTGTCGTAACAAACCCTCTTGGTTTGGAATGTCATTTGGAATCAACCCAAGTTGTTACGTCAAGTTTGAAAGATTTGTTAATATGGAATTCCATTGTTCGAGATATTTTCTCAAAGTGATTACGGAGCCTCTTAAATTTGGGGAGGATGTTGAGTACTTGTTCAACATTGTAGGATGGAGCGGATTGCTAAACGTCCACGACAACTCTTACAGGAATCTTAATATTGAATTTCTGAGCACATTTCGAATTACTGAGAACCGTGGTATTCCGGTAGAGATTCAATTCCATATCGACAACAAAGCTCATTCACTTACTATCCAAGAAATAAACCGAATGTTCGGTTGCGAAGAGGATGTTTCTCCTAGTCACTTCTACAAAAAGGAACGGTTTGGGCAAGATCAATCGTTTTGGAGAACTCTTGTGAAAGATGATGACAGTGAGTTTATCACCTATCAGTCAAAGGTTACTCAAATCGGTAATCCCATCCTCATATATGCACAAAAGATTTTGGCAAACACGGTCTTCGCTAGGAGTGATACGGAGGAGATGCAACATGAGGAACTCTATGTCCTTTTTTCTATGATTACGGGCTTGAAGGCTAATTTTGGAGCCTATTTTTGCAAGAATTTATCCTACGTAATTTCCAAGGGAGATTTTACATTTGGTGGGATGATTGCTCACTTAGCAAGATGCTTAGGGTGGGAGCCAAGAGAGGAAGGAAATGATTTTGCCGACCTTGATTTAGGGTACTTGATAGACATTCACATGATTGTGCGGCGGAAGAAGAAGCTTTGTCTAGCACATCGGCCATCCATGGAACTTCTGTTTCCTCTTGTGGACTAAGAAACCATTTCTATCAAGAACGAGGAAAATTGGAGCATGAGTAGCCCGTTGCACTTCGACATTGCTCGGGAATTCAATCAATGGAGGAGGAATGTAACAAAGAGGGCAAGAAGAAGAACTAGTGTGCACAGAGAGAGTGATATAGAGCAAGCTGAGGAAGAAGATGAGTATGATAGAGAGTATGGAAGCTACAACGCTTGGGGTCAAGTGATGACTACTCTTAGGACCGATGTCTCGGCTCTTCAGTCGGACTACTCACTTCTCTGTGCCGACGTGACTGCCTTAAATGCCAACTACACCACTCTAAATTCCAATGTTGCTACAATTAGCCGATATGTGAGTTCGATGCAATCGACCATGACAACCATGGGTGCTAACATTGAGGAGTTGCTAAGGGCTTAAAATGCAATAATGAATTGGCACATTGATGAGAAGCATTTCACCTACCCATCGAGGGACCCTTCTTCGTGAAGTGATGATTTCGATCTAACTTCATAAGGAAGGGTAACTATCTCTCGTCCCTATCTTGCATTCCTTATCCATATTCCTAATTTTTATTCATGATGATATTTGGGCTTGTACTAAGATTGTGAAATTTCATATTGCTTAGGTAGGTGGTTGATTGTAAGTTGTGATGAATTATGATGACTATGGATCTTATTGCTTATTTGATGATGTTTTTCTTTACTTTATTGTGCATTGCATGATTCTTGCCTCCACTTCTTGCCAAACTTTTTAGACCCTTGGTCCAAAAAAGTTTGGGGATGTAATCGTTTCGTCATTCTCATGGCAATGCTATTTTCAGATTGATTTTTGGAAGTATTCTTATGCTTTGATGCTTATGGTTTTGATGAGCCCTTGTTTTGCTTGTTGATTTTTGGCCATATTGTTGTGTGCTTTGAGTAGTGAATGCATGAGATATGCTTATTGTTGTGTGGATAAGTTGATAGTCTTGATTAGTGTTGTGGATTTATTGCTTGATTCTTGTCCTATCTTTGATACTTTTGATTTCATGAATCTTAAGATTTCATTGATATGATATAAGTCTTGATCACCTATACCCGTGAGTTTTGAGCCATATTTGCCCGTTTCAATCTTGAACGATTGACATTTTTTTTATGTGAGTTCCACACATGTGCATTATACTCTAGAACTTGGCTTTGGTCTGATTCGAGGCTACATTAGATGAGGATTTCACATGATATGATATGAGGCGTTTTCTTTGATCTATATTGAGCCACTTTGCTCTATGAGCCTACCATTGATATTGATATCCTTTGCTACCCATTTTGTGCTTATAGACCTTTCATTTGGCTAACCACACTTTAAGCCATTTTCATTCCTTTTTGGAACTCTCGTGTCCTTATGATTAGTAGAGTGAAAAGAAGGAAGGAAGATTAGTGATATGATGAAGAAATTGGTGGCCAAGGTGGAAAGAAATTCTATGCACGGATTGATTTGAAAAGAAGATTCAAAAGGCAAGTGCTTGCAAGAAATTTAAAAAGGTTGACTTTTCATGAAAATTTGGTCAAGTTTGACTCAAGTGTTGTGAGTATGTTCACAATTTTGCAAAAAAGGGAAGAATGATTCTTTGAAGTGTGATTTTGAAAGAGCATGAAGAGTGCACAATTGCATGAAGATGTGAATGACTATTACTTGATTCCTTATATGCTTTACTAATCATACTTAGTCACTTTTATCCAAATGTTCCTTCCCTACCAAAGAGCCAACACTACAACCTTTAAAAGTACTCATTGATGTGTGATTGATTTGTCATTCCAAGTAGTGGAAAATGTAGACTTGAGCCAAGCTTATGGTAGTATTTGTATCATTGTGTGACGAATGAGAGAGCCTAAACACTCGAGGGTTGAGAGAAAACACTTATCTTGAAAGGATCATGACTCATTGATTGGATGTTGTGCTTATTAATTTGATTTTGATAGATAATTGGATTATATTGTATTTTAGATTTGCTAGATATTGAGTGATAATTTTATGGCATTGATCCTGTATTTGATGCTTCATACATACAATTATTCCCCTATCTTATCACTTCGTTGCTCGAGGCCGAGCAATAATCCAGTTTGGGGGTATGATTAGGGTCATAATTGCATATTTTTCATTTCTATATGTTTTTGGTGATATCATGTTCACATTTAACCCTATTATGCGATACTTTGTGTAGTTAACCCTTTTTGGCTAGAAAGTTGTTATTGTAGGTGAAAATGAGCAAAATGAGGAAGAAACGAGCAAGATCGAGAAAAGTCCGAATTTTAGAGTTGAGCAAAATGGAGAAATTAATATTCCATGTTCAAGAGCTTGATGAGAGGGTCACAACGAAAGATGAATCAAGTCGATCGGAGTTCTAGAGCTCAAGATATGATAAAAACGAGGAAGTCGCGCATCGACCGCGACTAAGGCCTCGGTCGACAGGACCCCTTCAGCATAAGGCAGCCTCCGCGCGACCAAGCTACCTGGAAAGACAGGCATGGAGCAAGTTAGCTGTCGACCAGCTCGGACGGCAGACAGCCAAGTCTTGCGTGACAAAATGTCAAGCTGTCGACCAAGCGGTCGACAGTCCTTCAGTTCTTGGGTGACAGAAGGTCAAAAATCCGAAATTTCAGGGTTATTTTCGTATTTTTGCACGTTTAATGAAGGGCATCTTAGTCAATGATCCAATGGCACTATATATACTTCCATCTCAAATTTTCAAAGGGACTTTTATCATTTTCTTAGATTCACTTACATCATATATTCTCTCACTAGATTAGGAGAAGATCGAGGTAGTTTCCAATTGGGTGTTCTTAGATTTCCATTTACGATTTCTAAATTACTTTCGATCTACCATACGGATCTTCAATCCGTCTTCTCCAGCATTCTTAGCATAGCTCAAGCTACATTTCTACCGTTCGGTTTTCAATTTCTATTGTCGGATCAATTTTTAGCTTCTAGAGGTAATCTTATATCTTTTCAATTTCCTTGTAATAGGTAAATTCTTGTATACTCTTTATAATTCATGCATAATGATGATAGTAGTTACTTCAATTTCTCTTTTATTTACTAAATTAGCAATGGGCTAATTCCTTTGTGTGTTGGTGTATGATTCCTATGGATTAGTGTGGTGTTTATGTTGATCTTATGAATGCTTGAGATGTTGTATGATCAATTCTCTATTTTGATGGTTTGTATGAATGCTTATATGCATCATTGATTGTATGGTCCATTAGGACTTAGTCTCATACGAGAGTTGGGCTATTTACCTAAACATTCTTGTTAAAATTCCTAAGATAGTGAGAATTACCTTAGAGAATTGGTAAGACAATTAGAGGCTCTTATGTGCATTTAGGGAGACCTTTGCATGTTAGAGTGGCTTGCCTATTGATTGTACAATACCTCAATGCATGAATAAGTGATACTTCACCACATGAAACATAGGATAGTACACTAATACACTTCTCACACAACTTGCTCACTTTGTGAATCAAGGTGATAGGTAGTTTACTCGTTTGAAGCACTTGTAGACATAGATACCATATCCCCTTTACTTGCTTTGTGTTTTCGAATTCGGAACGAATAATCTTATCTTACAAATACCCCTCTCCATGTGTTCAATATAAAATAAACTTGGTTAAGCTTGTCATTACAATAACGATCGTGTACACTTGCACGTAGACACCGAATAGGCAAACATGCAACAAGATAAATAAAGAATCTAAAGACAACTTAAAACTATGCTGGGAAAAATAGATTTTGAGGACCGTAATTATAGGGTAGTAATAATTTAAGGACAATATGTGTTCGGGCTTGGAAAAGTAGGACAATATATTTTCTCGCTTGGAAAAGTAAGACAATAACTTTGAAAATTTGTAAATTTAGGCCAATTTGAGCCCGAATCAATTCTAATTCGGGCTAAATTGTCTTAGATTTACAACTTTTCAAAATTATTGTTCTACTTTTGAAGCCCGAAAACATATTGTCTTTAAATTACAACTACAATTATAGTCCTAAAGAAAAACATTTTTCCCAATACTTCTAGCAACTTATAAGCAACTAAAATTTGGAAAAAAACATATATATGACATCGTCTCATGATCACCTTTGTAATCACCTATAATCACTTTTGTAATCTTTTTCGAAATTTAATAACATGAATACATGTAACTGGGTTCAACTCAAATCAAGTGATAGAATACCAATGGAGAGAATTTTGAATTGGCAATCCACAAATTCAAATTGTTATAATAAAGATAACAAAGAGGGGTATTAATTGTTGTAATCTTGAGAGGAAAGCGTAAAGCAAAAGTAAAGACACAGTATTGATGACCCAGTTCGTCACAAAGTGACTACGTCTGGGGGCGACCAAGCCAGGAGATTATGCTAATATGAACTGCCGTTTACAATGAATGTGAAAGTGTAGAGTACATAATACAGGGAACGATACTATATATATATATATATATAATACATAACCCTAAGTCTTGTGGGCCTAAAGCCCACTGGATATATTCCTAATATTATATCCATCAATATAATAATATATTAACATATATTATAACACTCCCCCTTGGATATAATATGACAAGGAAGAATGCAAGTGTTACTTAGTGGAGTGTTACAAATGGCCTCGAGGAT
Organism: Prunella vulgaris; assembly: GCA_026898435.1. Taxonomy (NCBI): domain Eukaryota; kingdom Viridiplantae; phylum Streptophyta; class Magnoliopsida; order Lamiales; family Lamiaceae; genus Prunella; species Prunella vulgaris. The sequence continues at coordinate 22,719 of JAPKLY010001094.1, forward strand.
ACAATCATCAGGATTGTTTAACATTTGTTACTCCCCCTGAAGATAACAACCTTCCAAGTCGACGCATCCCGATTTCGTGTACGTACTTTTCAAAAGTCGTTGTGGGAAGGGATTTAGTGAACAAATCAGTTAGATTGTCACTTGAGCGTACTTATTTTATCGTGATCTCACCACTCTTCTGGAGTTCGTGAGGATAAAAGAATTTTGGGGATATATGCTTCGTCAAGTTCCCTTTGACATAGTCATTGCTCATTTGTGCAATACATGCAGCATTATCTTCATAGATAATTGATGGGCTTAAGTCAATAGAAGGGATACCACACGAATCGTGAATGTGTTTTACAAGGGACTTTAACCACACACATTCTCGTGCAGTTTCGTATAGAGTTATGATCTCTGAGTGGTTTGACGAAGTGGTCACCAAAGTTTGTTTGACAGATCTCCATGAAATGGCTGTTCCACCACAGAGGAAAACATAACCCATTTGCGATTTCGCATTATGGGGATCAGATAGATAACCAGCATCAGCATAACCTATAAGTGTTTTGTCTTGGTTTCTCTGATAGAAAAGACCAAGATCTTGTGAACCTTGAAGATATCGTAAAATATGTTTCACACCATTCCAATGTCTCCTCGTAGGGGAGGCACTGAACCTTGCAAGTAGATTGACTGCAAAGGCAATATCAGGCCTAGTGCAGTTTGCAAGATAGAGCAGTGCACCAATTGCACTTAGATATGGAACTTCAGGTCCCAATAGCTCTTCGGTATCTTCCTTAGGTCTGAATGGGTCCTTTTCCAAATCAAGGGAACGGACAGCCATTGGAGTGCTTAAAGGATGAGATTTATCCATATGGAATCTCTCCAACACTTTCTTTAGGTAAGCTGATTAGTGTATCAGTATTCCTTCAGGGAAATGCTCGATCTGCAGACCGAGACAGAACTTGGTTTTACCCAAAGTTTTCATTTCAAATTCAGTTTTTAAGATTGAACTTGCTTCTTCAATCTCTTTCCTTGTTCCGATAATGTTTAGATCATCCACATACACCGAGATGATGCAAAAACCATTAAGGGATTTCTTAGTAAATACACAAGGAAAAGCCTCGTTATTTACGTATTCCTTCTTCAGGAGGAATTTGCTTAGTCGATTATACCACATACGACCTGACTGTTTTAAGCCATATAACGAGCGTTGCAACTTAATGCTGAACATACTACGATGTTCGTTATTCCTCATTTGGGGAATAGTTAATCCATCAGGGATTTTCATATAGATGTCAGAATCTAATGATCCGTATAAGTATGCGGTAACTACGTCCATTAACTGCGTTTAACTGCCAGGGATATATGGCGGAACTTTATAATACTAACAACAGGAGAATTTGTTTGATCACATCAAACTCAATAATGGGTCACTGCGAAAAACCCTTAAGCTGTTAATCTCGCTTTGTATCTCTCAACTTCATTTTGTTTCGTATTAATACCCATTTATATCCTTCAGGGATAAAATATTTAGGGGGTATGTACGATAGAATAAAATAGTTTATTTTGCGAGTCTAGCTCTTCCATATTTACTTCTTTCTATTGCATCTAATCAAATTTAGATACTGGTACCAGATTTTAGAAAGAACAACTATGGGTACGAATATGTTGTCGACAACAGTGATATGTTTGTCTCCTGTGTTTATTTAAGATTCATGTAAACCAGATCTTGATCATTTCCCATTGATCTGGGTGTTCCGCAATCCTAGTATTTTGATTGCTATGTGCACGTGCTTTTTACTAGGATTTCTCGTCTTCAGGACGAATCTCTTCAGGAGATTTCATGAGTGACTAAATATATTATTAGCATTAATATACCATGGTTTTGTGTAAGGAGGTTCATTACGCTTCTGGCGTATAGGGGCATCCTTAACTATTCACAGTCACTTCATTTATAATCAGTAATGCATTTGATAATGCATCTGGCAGATTACTTGCTGATTATTGCAAGTTTATTTTCTTTTGAACTTTTGGTTCAAGTTTGACTAGTGCGTGGGCCTAAGTATTGAAGATCTTTTGTGTTCCACGTAATTTCACGGCATTTATTAATTGTGGTATTTTTCTCTCCCCCTAAGGCCGGAAATAGATCTTCGTTGAATGTGCAGTCAGCGAAACGGGTTGTAAACTGATCCCCAGTTAAAGGCTCGAGGTATTTAAGTATTGTGGGAGATACAAAACTGATGTAAATACCGAGTTTCCTTTGTGGGCCCATAGATGTTCGCTTATGTGGTGGTATTGGAACATACACTGCACAATCGAATGTACGCAGATGGGAAATGTTAGGTTCATTTCCACGCACGAGTTGAATAGGGGAATATTCATGATATGCAGTTGGTCGGAATTGGATTAGTGATGATGCATGTAAGATTGCATGCCCCCAACATGAAATAGGTAAGTTCATTTTTTATAGTAGCGGTCTAGCGATTAATTTAAAATGATTAATAAATGATTCAGCTAGACCATTATGAGTATGAACATGAGGGACCAAATGCTCCACTTTGATTCCCAATGCCAAGCAACAATCATCAAATGCCTTATAGGTGAATTCACCGACATTGTCCATGCGTATGGATTTGATTGGATGATCTGAGAATTGTTATATCAACAGGATAATCTGAGCAATAAGCTTTGTAAAAGCAGTATTGCGAGTGGATAGCATGGTGACATAAGTCCACCGAGTGGATGCATCTATTAGGACCATAAAGTACTGAAATGGTCCAGATGCTGGGTGTATCGGTCCACAAATATCTCCTTGAATCCACTCAAGGAATTTAGGAGATTTAGTTCTTACTTTACTACTAGAAGGATGAATTATGAGTTTACCCATTGTGCAAGCATCACATATGTATTCATTAACAGAAGGGATTCTGTTGTGTGTTATGTTATGGCCAGATGAATTACATAGAATCCGACGCATCATGGATTGTTCTGGATGTTTTAACCGCTCATGCCATAATTTGAAAGAATTTGGATCATTAAATTTTAGATTAAGGGCTAAATGGAGATTTGAGGGTCTGATGTATGTGTAATACAAGCCAGACGAGAAAGATGGAAGTTTTTCGACGATGTGTTTACGACAATTTTAAATAGTGAGTCATTAACAAATATTCACTATTGTCCTCAGTATTTGTTTCAATGTGATAGTCATTCAGTCGAATGTCTTTGAAACTGAGGAGGGTACGCTTTGATTGTGGAAACAATAAAGCATTCTCGATTATTAATTCGATACCCATAGGTAGAATGATCGAGACTCTTCTGGAGCCAACGATTTGTATGTCTTCATCGGAAATAGTTGTGACACTTCCTTTCTTTTCAGTTAATGTTTGGAAAAATTGTCTATCTTTTAAGATCTTATGTGTAGTAGCACTATCTACTAAGCACAACACATTAATCTCCATAAGCACTTAAGTGTATGTTTGGATACGTTTAGATATGAGGAATGCTAAGGAGAGCCAAGATTACAGACGCTGATTGATCAGCCGCACAAGGGATCACTTAGGTCCTACTTTATCAAAAACATATTAAATTTTGTAGTCAATAGTCCTATGTTCACCCAAGAGGTCATCCTTTGTCTATGACAAAACCTGCTTTGGGCAGGTCGGTGTGGTATGTTTCACCGTGATGAGCCTTCCCATTTTTATCTTTTAGCATACATTGATATGCCTCCACCAAATGTTTTGGTGTACGACACGAGCGAGACCAATGGTCGTCGCATCCACACTTGTGACAGAGTTGCTTGTTCTGTGCATGTGAGCTCAATGGTTGATCTTGAGGTGCATTCTGTTCAGTTGCACTAGGTTGTGCATTGTTGCGACCTCTACCTCTTCCCCTACCACGGCCTCGACTTCGGGTCGATCCGCGTCCCCCACTCGCCTCATTTCCTTTTCCACGTTTATGGCCTCTAGAGTTCCTCCGAGTAGCATGTGCTTCAGGCACAACTTGTGAGCCAACCAGTCTAATATTGTGATTTTTCATCAACAATTGGTTGTGCTTTTCTGCAACTAAAAGTGCAGAAATGAGCTCGGAGTGTGATTGATACTCTTTGGCCCTGTACTGCAGCTGGAGTACAAGATTACTAGGTGGAAAGTGGAAAGAGTTTTTTCAATTAACTGATAATCAGTTATTGTTTCTTTACACAGCTTAAGCTGAGAAACTATGCGATGTAGGGCGGAGTTGTACTCCGGTACAGACTTGAAGTTTTGGAAACCAAGTGTTATCCATTCATGTCTGGTTTCGGGGAGGATCACATCGTGTTGTTGTTGGAATTTATCCTGGAGGGATTTTCATAACGTCGATTGATCTTTTTCAATGAGGTATTCGTTCTTAAGATCTTTGTGAAGATGATGTCTTAAGAAAATTAGAGCTTGTGCCATCTGGGCAGGAGTGGATTTAGATGGTTGTCTAATTGTGTCAGTAAGGTCCTTAGAGGCTAAGTTGATTTCAACGTTGAGAGCCCATGTCAAAAAGTTATGGCAATCAAATGCCAATTTATCGAATTCACATTTAGTGATTTTTGACATGTTTTTGCTACAAAAATTAATAAATAAAAATTTATTAAAATTATTTGTTTGTAGCATTTAATAATTAAGGCTAAATCAATAAAATATTGCTAAGATAAAAATTAATTAATTATAGGGGGTATTGATATTTTTGGGTGTATGACTTTTATGAGACATTTATTAATGGGAATTCGGACCCAAAAATAATTATTGGATAAGGCCTAAAAAAATTGATGATTTGGACTTTCATAATACCATTATGAATTAGAAAATTATTAATGGAACTTTAACCCAAAAATAAATAATTGTTAGGATCCAAATAATTAGGATCGACTAAAATAAAGTGCCCAATCAATTAATTAAAAAAAATGGCCTAATTAATTATTTAATTAATATTAATATTAATTTAAAAAAATTTATTAAGGAGGGCTTCGGCCCAATTTGTATTAAAACAAACAGGCCCTATTAGTAAAATGAAGGGCCCAGTATCGAAAATAAGAAGGCAGAGGCCCAATTAGTGTTAAAATGGGATTGCCCAATTAACTAATGGCCCAGATCAATTAAAAGGAGGTCCAATTTGTAAATTAGGTTTTCAGAATCTTGGAAGATAAGACACACACATAACTTAGTCATTCGGGCGGAAAAATCGGATCATGGCGGAAAAAAACGCTGGGTTTTTCGTCATCCGTTTGACCGATCGTGCAGCATATCGGCGCCGTCGTCGCGTGGTACAGAGGGCGCCGCCGCAAGCATCATCGCCATGCAGCCGTCGCACAGGGCAAGAGGTGCCGTCGCGAGTTCGCCATTCGTGGCGTCGCGCACAGGGGCCTACCGTCGCGAAGGGCGGAGCTCCGTCGCATGGAACGGAGGACAACGCCGTCGCAGCAGCCGCCGGAGCCGGAGGCGGTGTCGTTCGACGAGTGTCGCTCGTCTGACAGGGGCCACGCATTGCCGTTCAAGCGTCGTCGCCACATCAGTGGTAGGGGACGGTCGCGCGCCTGGAAATTCATTGCACAGGCGTCGTCGCGACTGTCGCGACGGAGATGGCGTCGCACCGGAGCCGTTGCGCGGACGAGGCGCCGTCGGTGCCGTCGTCGTGCGGACGAGGAGCCATCGCTGCCGTCGTTGCGGCCACCGTCCGGCCGCTTCAGGGGCCGTCGGGCTTTGATTTAGATATTCCCGATTTTGGGATTCAATCGATTGCAGTGAACGGTGGGTATCGCAAATCGAAATTGCAGAATTCGGATTATTCGAAATTGGTTTTTGTTCTTATGAGAACATGTTCTGATTTTCTGATTCTATTGATACATGTGTGTGTGACGAATCGATTGATTCTGTGTGGATGAACTCAAACACAGGGCAAGTGTTTGCGGATGTGTCAGTTTCGGTATATAAGTGCAATTGGGTTTCAGGATATAGAATCATCGGAGAGATGATTTTGATTTTCCGGTTTTGTTATGCGGATCAAAGAATAGCAAGATGATAAGGTCCAGGCATAAACAATAGCAATGTATAGAAGCATAAACGATAGCAATGCATATAGACATGTATATAAACAAATTGAATTCCTTGTGTTATTCTCGCGTGAGATTGTATGCGAAAACAGAATCATATGTGTTCATAAAAAATTCGGAGTATCACATGAAATCATACATATACAAATATATTCATAAGCATACCGCTTGCCATGTTATAGGGCAAATCATATGATGAACAATAGTAAAAACAGCAAGGATCACTGAATATTAAAGGCAGTGAAAACATATGACATAGTGAACACATATTCGGTCATACATATGAATTTCAGCTGGAAACCTTAGCATGGATATATCATACAATCTGCAGGACATGATATTAATAATTCAAAATTAATTAACCACGAAACTTATGGTTTCAGCAATTTATTAAAATTAATCCCGATTTTGATTTGATCTAGAACAGCTTGAGCAATCCTCTCGTAAATCCTTATAGCTCGTAGAGACTCGTGCGGATAACGTGTTGTAATCTTGAGAGGAAAGCGTAAAGCAAAAGTAAAGACACAGTATTGATGACCCAGTTCGTCACAAAGTGACTACGTCTGGGGGCGACCAAGCCAGGAGATTATGCTAATATGAACTGCCGTTTACAATGAATGTGAAAGTGTAGAGTACATAATATAAGGAACGATACTATATATATATATATATAATACATAACCCTAAGTCTTGTGGGCCTAAAGCCCACTGAATATATTCCTAATATTATATTCATCAATATAATAATATATTAACATATATTATAACATTAATTACCACTAAATCTCATACAATAAATTGAGATAGAAGTCAAACAATAGAACAAAAATTAAAAACCAAATGAGATGGGGGGAATAAATAAATAGTTACAAAAAATGACTGAAATTATAAATTTATAAAAATGACTAAAATTACCATTAACATATTATATATATCATCATAAAAAGTATTAAGTAAATTAAAAGTTTATCAAAAGGTGTCCAGACTGTGCATTAATGGACCCTATTTTTCTGTTATATATTCAAAATTTTCCAATTAGGTTATAGTTGGTTGAAATTTGTTGATGTGGTGCTTTTTATTGTACCATGCCAAATGATAATTATTGGCAATTAAAATAAGCATGAAATAAATTACATTAATTAAGACCTAATTTATAAAACTTTAATTAATAAGAGATTAAATTTATAAAGCAAACAAATGAAGAATAAAAAGAGTGATATTTTATGCATTCCCTGACCGGATATTATTGGCGCTCCCGATTTGGGTAATTTATTTAAATAGAAATTTTTTCTGAACAAATTATTAAAATAGAGAAGAAAATTTATATTTTATTAAAATAAAATCAGTTGGGTAATAGTATTACCGACGGATGAGGTGGTTGTACCTTATAAGCCGAACATGGCAATGTGATTTGACACCATGATTTGACTGGTTGGCACGTGGGTTAGCCGTTTGCAGCCATTATGGGAATGGGCAGTTAATACAAGTTTTAATATTTTATGCTGAAGTTGAATTTATTTTATTAATTATATTAAAATTTTCTATTTAATAAAAATAATATATTGAACCTTTTTATATTTAATTAAATGTACAAAATATTCATATATTTAATAAAGGTATGCACATTAAATGAATAATGCCTACTTTTGCTAAAGATATTTTTCATATTCATTATTTTGAAATCATTATATTATTTTCTCAATTTTTTAGCAGTTTTGGCATTTTCCTAATATGGTGAAAATATTTGACATTTTTTATATTTTTAATATAAAATGTTGAATTTATTAAATTTTTAATATATTTTTTACTAAAAGTCAGTTCTTTTAAAATGATAATAATTTAATTTTTTAATAAAAATAAAAGTGACTTTTCAGTATTAACAAAGATGATTTATAATTTACTTTTTAGTATTAACAAAGATGATTTTTAAAAATTATATTAGAGTTGCAAAACATTTGATATATATTATTTGAAAACATCTCTAAATAAATAAATTATTCTATGATTTATGTTAATTCATATATATTTAATGCGATGTTATACTATTATATGTTGAAATATAATTTTTTTATTTAAGGCTAAATCAAGTTTCATACATATAAATTTTTATTTTTAAAATAAAAAATTGCAATTAGAATAATAAGTTAGTTTATTATTTTATACGGTTATTTACACATAATATTATTATTATTATGTATATTTATTAATTTATTTGAAAATTAAAATATTTATATTTTACTTTATATTTAAAATAAAATAAAATACTACCTCCGTCCCACAAAAGTTTGCATACTTTCCTTTTTAGTTTGTACCACAAAAGTTTGCATACTCCAAAAAAAGTTTACACCTTTAATATCTTTACCTCACAATCTCCACCATACACATTCTACTCATTACACTTTTTTTTAAAACCTGTGTCCAGGAAAGTACCGCAAACTTTCCTGGGACGGAGGTAGTAATTATTTTTATTTTGTATAAATTATACCTTATCCATCCATGATATTCTATATTGATAACTCCCACGCTTTCTTCACTATTTTGATAAAATATTTTCAAAATATCAATATTATAATAAATTTGCCCCGATGATATTATATAATTTATATATGTCTATATATAATATTATAATTTTATAAATGAAATGGAATTATATATGTAGATACAGAAGAAACAAAACAAGAAGGTAATTTAGTATAATTATTGTAATTTTCCTTAAGTTAATTCTCAGATATAGCAATATAAGTCATATCTGTATGTATATAGCAAATCATTCAGACACATGAATCATAATCCAAAATCCAGAAAATAATATATATGGAAAATTAAATTAAATAAGATAGAGAAAATAAATTTTATTTAACTTTTCATTCAATCCCCACCATTTGCATTTATGGTTTACACAATGAACTAGTCCACATTACTAGGCTCAACAACTACACAGACAACGAGCAATTTATTTATACATCTTAGGGCTCATTTGGTTCGTAAGATAAAAGTATCTATCCGCAAAAAATATGCATGTTTTTGGCGGATAGATACTTTTATCTTACGAACCAAATGAGCCCTTATAAGAATTACTCAAAACAGAAAATTCTAAGCTTAGATGTACAAATGCTCATCCGTTTGCTGTTGCCTCGGATGATGGCATGGTCAAGTAGCAAAGCAAGGCGGATTTCAGTTTCAAATATTACTTGAGACTGAATCTGAGGATCTAAATTAATCAACGCCCATTGATTCCTTCTAATATTGGAATCCTTTTCTTCATCCTTTTTTCCCCCTTGCTTTCTACATGAGCTCCATCTGCCATGGATCATAAATCAACCTTCCGATTATTATTGTTCAATTTAATTAATCACATAAAACTGAAATTGATCTGCAAAAACTTTTACCTTATAATAAGGCTTCACAATTGTGAAAATATAAGTCCAAACTGCCAAAGATCCTTAAATTGTTAGATCGTTCGAAAATATAAAAACTAAATTTATAAAAGGAAAAACAACATCCATACCTGAGAATACCCCATGGAATGACGGATCTATTTCTTTCTTCCACCGCAAACCGCAGCGGGGAGGAAAGCTCTAGCAAAGGAAACATTAATTTCACATATGTGGAGGATATTTTTGGGGAGGGAGAGGCGGTGGTGGTGTTGAATAGCCTAGGGTTTCTCCACTTTTTATAGGAAGGCTGATTCTAGAACATTCTGAGATTAAAAAAATGGGCCTGCAAAAAAACAATTGAACAATTGGGCTCGGGCCTTTTTGGGCTGATTGGTAACTATGAACTTGAAACCCTATTAATCTAGTTTTTGATGACTCAAAAAATGAATCAATTGCAATATTCTGTATTAATGAGTCTTAAGTTATAGTGAATTGTGGAGTCAAGTAATTATTTATTATGTAAAATAATGTAGAGGCTCTATACATAGAGTTTCTATCTTTGTATTTGAATTGAACATTAAAAATTTATAAATTACATATGTGAGTCTGGTGACTTACTTAGAAGAAGGAGTTCTACTATTAACCATTTGGTGGAATCCTCAAGTCCGCTACCTAATCGTATGTCTTTGTTAGCCAAGTATATATTCGTGTTAATTTAAAAAAATATGTATAAATTTGAATGATAATAAAGTACTTCCAAGACTCTAAAGTTAGAAGACACATTTCGTTAACGATTTGTTAATGAGCAATTTAACTAGTCATTTTAGTAGAGAGCCAACATTATTAATACAAACTTGTGGCAGAAGTCCTGCTAGAAGGATCAATAAAGTCTAAGAAATATCATTTCAGGAAATCAAACAAATTCATTCAAGGTGGAAAGATTTTTGTTGGGGTGTTTTGCTCTATGATCTTATTGATGATGATGAAAATAATACAGGGTTTGCTCAACATTCACTTTCCCAGGGCATTCGATTTAGTTGATAGGAATTTTTTTTAATTCAAATATATAGACATGTATAGCTGAATGTTCATTGATAAAAATTAATGATAGAATGTGTTTTCTTGGCGATGACGTACGTCCTTGTCAGTGGCATCCCATCGATACAATTAAACAAAAATGTGGACTGAAATAAGAGGGATCTCCTATCGTCATTTCTTTGTTAATTGTGGTCATGGCACTATTATGAAAAATTAAGTTGAATTGAACAATTTGATACAGAAGAAGTTGGACAACATTAAAAGATTTCAGCTCTTCATGTGCAATATATGGATTTTTAACACAAACACACAAATAAAATTGTGTATTATTAATAAAACTTTGCATAAGAATGTATGCCACATTTTAAAAATGAGAGCAGAAATAGTAACTTCATGATGCTTCAGCTAACTAATTATGTTAACAATAAATGAGAGTTGTGAAGTGAGAGAACACATCATCGAAACGTGTAACTAATTGGCCACGTACTTAATTTAACAAAGTAAAACACTAACCATGCATGCCTTTAATATGGGTGAAACTATTCTCGTCCCGACAACCAAAAATCATTTATGCATTCACAAATGCACAAGATTGTTAATTATTCCATTTTATTGAATATTTATATTCATTCACAAAGATGTCGTTTTAAACAGCCCCTTATTTAGGATTATGACGGTATACTATATATATAGTAATAAGAAATATTTTTCTCTCTTTTTTTTTTTTTTTTTGGAAGAAGCAAAATTTTATTAATTTGAGCAAAAGAATTGCTCTAATATGTAACACACACCTTCCTCTCTATAATTACTACTCAAGCTAACATTTTGATACAAAGGTATGATTAATTAAGTCAATCTTAGAAAGAAAATTGTAAATAATATTTCATATAATATTTATATATATATATTAATTATATATAAAATCCACATAATGAAGTGTGGATATAGTTGGAGGGAGTTATGGAAGTTATGTGGAATTAAACTTCCGTATCCTAATTCTCATTAATGGGCTTCAAGAAATAGAAGGGAATAAGACTTAAGCCTCAAGAGAAGGGAATATTTATGTGAACAGAAGAACATAATACAAACTCCCTAAAATGATCTCCCAAAATTGAAATTAAACTCACAGTGTACATTAAACATTCAATATTCTTGATAATGCCGATTCGTGAATAATTGTACACAAACTATTCTGTGTACTGGATCCTGAGTACTGGACATTTGGGGACGAGGAAAAGGACTGACCGAGGATATCAACACGGTTCATAATTAATTTCGCATAAAGGTAAGTGACCTTTTCGTGTTGGTCACGGGATTGATTTGGCGATCAATTCCAACATATGGTATCAGAGCCATATTGTTGGTAGGCATGCTTCTGTTGTTTTAATTCATGGATGTTATAGCATGTTGTTCCTGTTGATTACATGATTATCTGCGTAGTTGTTGTAGTTCATGTATTATGGCCTTATTTGTATGGTTTTGGTATATCCTGTTTTTCCCGAACACTGATCCTCAAAATTAGTCAAACTTTTTCGTTGATTGAAATTCATTGATTTTAGTATCAATGGATCCCGAACACTAAAATGTTGGCCTGGTGGATTAATTGTTATGAATTTTCAAAGTTTGGATTTTTTTTTTCAAAACTGACCCGATTTTAAAATACAAAATACGAACGTTTTCGGAAATTTTTCGTACAGTTTCTGAATGCTGGGTGATAGTACGTATGATGAGGATTCCATATATTTTTTTTTTTTTGTAATTTTTGGATAAGAAACAAGAGAGTTATGAATTTTTTAAAATTTTCGTGACTCGGTTTTAGAACTGAAATTACAACATGATATCGAACGAAATCGAGTTTGTTCTTGGTATGGTTATAATCTACGTTTCATGAGGATTCCATGCATGTATCGTTTGTCAATTTTTGTTGAGTTTTGAGCAAGATACGAATTTTAGAAAAAATTTCGCGATCGGGGTCTGTTTAAATTTTTTCAGAAACTTTAGGGCCTGTTTTTAGAGAATTAGATACTCTTCAAGGGCCCACATGCAATTACCAAACTTGGATTCGACCCACTTAGAGGTGGGTCAGACCCGACCCGAACATCGGACGGTGACGGCCACGACGGCGATGGCCGCGACGGCGGTGGCACGTGTAGCCCACGCGTCGGCAGACGGCGGCACCGGCAGTGGCGCATGACCCCTACGCGCCGGTACTGGAAAATCTGACGGTGGAGTGTGAAGTCCACACGCCGGTGGCTGACGGCCGCGCGTGTGATTGACTCGCCGTTTGCTGTCCAGTGGTAGGTCAGTGCGTGTGGGCGCATGCTGGCGCGTGGCGGCGTGTGCAGGAGCGTGGCAGCTGCTGGCGGTGCGTGCCTGCGCGTCCGGCCATTTCCGCACGTGTTCCGGCGCGTGCTGTCCTGTTTCATCTTGTTTTGGACCGTTTTTAGCTCGTTTTGTGTCCGTTCAGAAGCATTTTCATGTGTTCCAATGTTGTTTTTTGAAGTGTGGCTTCATTTAAATGTTTTATTTGCTCTAAGGACTTATGAGAAGACCTTTTAGTTGATAATATGTGTTGTATGTCTTCAATTCTTTAATTATGTTTAATTGGTGTGTGAAATTATTTGATGTGCTCCGGTTAATCCGGGAAAGTGGGAGCCAATGAAGTTAAACTTAATTTTCACTTGTGAATATACATAATGCTAATTGGAAATTGTGTTCCATAAGCATTGAAATAGAGGAAATTCATGTGTTAAGTTTTAACTAACACTTTTAGTGTGTTTTTTGTTTTTTGGGTTGCTCATTTTTCAGGGATGTCAAAGAGCGGTGCAATTTCTGAGAGTGACACCAGGACCAGTGAAGTGGTCCTACATGATTTTTTGAATTACAAAATGAAGCATACTCACAACTTGAGAGAACACTTCATTGAAGTATTGGAAAAGTTTAACCATTTGATGGTTATCATTCGCAACAAGAAACTTCCATTTGAAGCATACAAACAAATTAAAAGTTCCTATACCTGGGCTAGAACTCTTCCACCTTACTTGGAAAAAGAGTTTTGGGATGTGTGGAAGTCTTCGAAAAAAGGGTCCGAAGGATTAGAAATTATGGGTACACTTTCTCATGCTTCGAGAGACAAAGATAGGACTCAGGCGCTTAGATCGGCATGCTTGAGGATGGGAAGGATTAATCGTTCTGATTTTCTGAGATTAAAGAGTCGCATAAAAGGTCAGACGAAGAATCCGTTCATGGATAAGAAAGGTCAAATGAAAAATCCATTTATGGATCCTCTAGCGAAGGCCATCTATAGTACCGGAACTAGAGAGATCGATGCTTCTAATTATTGGAAGACGAGAGATAAGTTGGATCGTGCTCTGCATGGATCTTCTTGAGTTGTTTTTTTGAATAAACTATATTGATACTCATTGGAGTTTTTGGGTTTTTTCAGTGATAACAGCTTATAACTTGTTTTTCTATATAGTTGTGATTAAAGTGGTTGTTCAATGCTATTTATTTTGTTTTAAATACTTGAACGTGTGTTTTATGTTTTTGAAACTAGAATCGATTTTGAGATTCATGATGAGATCGAAGATTAGTAACTCTAAGTTATTTTTTGAAATCGAATCGTGTGTCGATTTTTAGATGTCTTAGTTTGGCTCAACATAAAACGTAGTAAAACATTAGCACAGTGAATCACTTTATTGATTAAGACAATGGCATTGGTAGAATTTTAGTATATTTTGGACAAGATAGGACTATTAGATGCGATCGACCTAGAAATGTCTGACCCGAGCTTTGGGATTGAGAATCGGAGAAATAGAGAGCAGGTAGCTTATCTTGTATGGGAAATGAAATACTTCCACGACACGAGATCTTTGCTTAGTTTAGTGATCACAATGTTAGACAACATCTGAGGGATATGTCTAAAGTGATTACTGAACTTAAACAAGCTGGTCACAATTTTTCTGATAAACACCGAATTCAAGCTCCAGTCTGCTCACTACCAGATCATTGGAATCACCTTGAGGTCGTTTTGACTTGAAATGAGAGTAATAAAACTTTCAGTTAAGCGGCTTATCAGCTAGATCTAGAGGTTGAAAGGCTTACAGAAGCTAAACATCCTTCTAGTACCTTCTTCTTTGTTAGTTCTAGTTCAACCGAAGTTTTGGGCTTTAAACGAATATAGAACTGGAAGAAAGGAAAGAAGGATATTTGATCGGATAGTGGGAGATAGGATAATAATACCTAAGGCAATGCAATCAATATGAAAAGAAAGAAGAAGCGTGTTCAAATGAATAAGAAGGATATGAGCAAAATGACATACTACAACTGTTGTGAGCATGGTCATTTTGCACATGAGTGTCCTGAGCCTTGATAGGACGAGGCAGATCCATCTAATTTCATTATTTGTAGATGTCTCTAAATTGTTATTTTTAACTGAATCTTGTCCTTGGTGGACTAAAGATTCAGAAACAACAGACCGAGACATTTGGAGACATGGGAGCCATTGTACATAATCAATGGATTTAAGTAGGATATAATACTGGAGTCAAAGTCGAAAACTTGTGACTTACAGAATTGACTCTGACTGGGTCATATTATTATTCTACAAGATGATCAAAATAGCTCTTTAAATCACGTTTTATCTTTTTTTGTTTCATTTATGCTTGCTTGATTTGAGATACATTATATTGTTATTTTTAGAGGACATGATTTTCATTGCATTAATGTTAATAGTTATCGTGATGGACTTATAGTAGTCAGCTTTATGTTTTGAATGGTGAAAGGACATCTTTTAGTTATTATGAATTCAGTTTGTACCTACTGAATTATGGTTCTTCTAGTGATGCTTATATGATAGACATATTTTGCATACTAGTATAGGTCATTTTTAAGCAAGATAGGATAAATAGACTTGTGATTTATAGATTTTTGAATCTGGAATCAAAGTCGAGTAATCCTAATACGAACTTTTCTTGCTGGTTAAATGACCCAAACCGTTTGAAAAACTATTAGAGCTGTGTTTCTGTTGCTATTATTTTTTGTGCATATGGGTTCCTATTAGATAAGGACACAAGATGGATTCTTTCCTGTTTCATTACATTTAGAATTGACAATTCATGTTTTGATCCTGTCAGTTTGATTTCTCATAAGTCTGATGTACTTGATGTTTAGACATCTATTTGGACAAATTGAGAAAACTGATTGGAGACATGAAAGTCTATCTAAACAATTCGGGGAATTGTGTAATGAAAAAGGGTTATCTGACGATTGACTTTCCTTTATAGACATCAGTGGCTTGGTGTTGCCGAAAGAAGGAATAGAATATTGTTAGAAATGTTAAGATCCATATAGACACGAGCTAAGATACATATCTTTTAGAAAGATACGTTACTTAAATTGGCTTATGTGTTTAATCTAATGTCTTCTAAGTCTATTGCTACAACTCCATATGATTTAAGAAGGGTAGTAAAACCTGTTTCTTGAGTACTCTTAGAACATCAAGATATGCAACCTTCACATGATCTTTCAGAAAAATGTGGAAAGTTGAATACTAGTTGTTGTGAATATATTTTCATAGGATGCTGTGAAAATTCTAAGGGATACATGGTCATAGGAGCTTCAGTGGGAGCATGACTTATAAGGAATCGCATAATCCATATTTTCTGGAATTAAGTTTTCCTTATAGAGTTGGCATTGGAAATGCTATGCAATTTTTCGAGATTAAAGAAACTAAAATCTATCTGATCCAAGTGGGAGAAGTTTTATCAGTTGATGATGATGATGTGGATCTTTGATAGATATTTACTAGTGACGGTTGTCCGTTGAGGATTTAGTGACTCTTCAACTTGGTAATAAATCACACTCTCGGAAAATTTTAAGGAAATAAGTACTTGAGAAGTATTATGACATAGAAGGACGAGCCTTCTTTTGTTTGTTTCTCCAGAATTTAGAAGAAAGCAATAGAAATTTATTAAAATCTATGAAGTCTAAACGAGTTAACAAACTTGTAGAGTTTCTAAATGGACAATAAATTTTGGGAATAACTAGATTCTCAAGATTATAAGTTATCAAATGACTCAATAGGAGAAATTTGAAGATCACATGGTGGCTACAAAAGGATGTACTCTACTGAAGGGTTAATCTTTTTCACCTATTGTGAGATTTGCCTTAATTCATCTACTTCTAGCTATAGTGGCTATTATAGGATTAGAATTTACATCAAAAGGACATTAAGGTTGTTCTCCTTAGTGGGAGAATTAGAAGATGAAATCTACATGGTGTTGTAGGATTTATTCTTCAAGAACGAGAGGATAAAGTTCATAAATTGATAAGCCGATTTATAGACTTCAGTAATCCTCAAGATCAGTGGTGTTATGAGATTTCACTAGATGCTTATGTCATTCAACTTTGTTTTAGGAAAAACGAAGACCACTGTGTTAAAGGTAAACGCCCTAAGAATTGTTTTGTGATTCTTTTTCTGATGTAGATGATGTAATGTAAGACTGAAACAATATTGAGTATTCCAAGATGAAGAGGGTGAGGCAGTGTAGATAATTGATGGTTATATCCATGAGAAGTGTTCAAAGAATTTTTGAAGTGTCTTTTTAAAGACTTAATTCAAGAAAGTCTTAGAATATCTCAAGATGGACACCTGCAAACCACTGGATACTAGTATTGTAGAGGCAAGTATTTGAGTCAAGATATGTGTCCTGAGACTCAAGAAAGTTAGAAAGAGTTGTTCAAAGTTCTATACATAAATTAGACATATGTTATGTCATTGGTCTACCTGACAAATATCTTTTTAATCTTGGGATAGTGAAGAGGATTATTCAGATATCTAAAGAAAGGGACTGTTGATTATTTCTTTTATTGCCAAGAAAATTAGATGACACTAACTAAGTATATAGACATAGATTGGAGTGTTGATTTAGTCGAAACGAAAATCAAATTCCAGTTAAGTCTTATAGCTCAACAATGGAGCAATCTCACAGTGTAGCAAACATTACACTTGCACGGCGCTGTTCATATTGAATGCTTAGCTATATGTCATATGTTTTCTACAGTTTAAGAAATTATTTGGTTGGATAAATTCCTAAAATTTTGGAGGATACAAACACACCAGTGGGAGTTGTGTCGATTCATTGTGATGATTAAGCAATCATGGGTTACACAACGAATGCCAAATGCCAAGTCCTATCTTTGTTAGTGATTTAGTTGATAAACTAATTGATTCTAAGATACATTTCTAGTCGATTGATGCTTGCAAATCCTTTTGACCAAACTTATTACTAAGTGATATGTTTATGGAACATGTTTGAGTTTGCATAGGATTGAATGCAATTCGATTGGGATGTTGAAGGTGTTAACTGACAGTTTAAATTGTAAATTGTCAGTGTTTTATGAATTATATGTGATTCAATCATATATAATATGTATGTCAACACGTTATGATTGGCTCTCTCACACGAGCAATCGCCTCTGAACTAGTGGGAGTTCAGAAATGAGATTATATCAATAAACATAATCGAGATAGATTTCAACCACGAATCTATCTGCCTTGTTATGAAGCTAAATTTTACAGGTATCCTAAATGAAAGTGATTGGATATCTGGGTTAAGTGTATGGAATGCATTTGACTTGTAAATTTACACGATGTCAAGATTAGATAAGACATACGCTTCCTACCTTGGAAGTTATAGACATTGTGACATGTGTTCATTGAGGAAAAACATATGCTTATGACCCTTAAAAGGAAATGAGAAAGTTGGATCTCTGTTTTCTCATTATGTGTGAGTCCTAAATTTTCGATTACCCTTAGGACTTTCTTCTATATTTCTAAGACTACACTTTAGTGTTGCTACTTTAGCATATTACCAACAACTATGATGATAAGAGCGAAACGGGACATGTTTAAGGAAGCAGCTACAGTTGCAGCCTGTAGATACTTAGTGAAAAAGGAAGAATGTCTTTATTTAACACACTCTATTGTGCTTCATTGACTAGTCAATCAAACTATGTGTTTGTGATTAGCGTTTAAATATGCATATATTTTATCTATTTTGTGTATTGTTTTGTGTACTATAATATATTGTTTAGCGTATTTATATATAATTTCACATTTTCCAATTAGTTATAAGTATTTGTGTTTCCTATATAAATAAGAGATGTATGTATAATTCAACCTTAAGACTATGTCTATTGTATATTGTTGAGGTCTTAAGTGGAGTTATACTTATCCAAATTTTATGATATTGAACACCTAAGACAATGTACTAAATACTTAAGACATTTTAGTGATCCAATTTTACAAGTTTGGATTGTATTTGTACTCAAAAGTGAAGACTACATTTCTGTCCAATGTTTGGACTCAAAACACATTTTCGTATTTGCACAATATCAGGAGCCTCACTAATCCAAATTGAACCAATTCTAGTTGTATTTGATCACTAATTCGTTGCTATACAACTTGTCTTCAGGGCTCAAGTGTCAAAAGTTCCGGCTTCAATGGTCAAAATGACAATCAATGCAAGGGCTTCAGAATTCCGCCATCTCAGGACACATGTTGGGAAA
>JAPKLY010001094.1:46756-69930 GCA_026898435.1 Prunella vulgaris
TTTTAAATCTTTCTTTTGGAAATATGACTTTGGAGTTAAATGTTTTTAACATTTCTAAGCAACCACAAAGTAATGATGAGGCTAATGAAATTGATGTAATTGAGACATGTACTCTTGAAAAATTGATAACCTCATTTTCTAATCCATTAGAAAATTTGATAAATGATTGTGTCAATGATAACAGTTCGGAGTTTGATTCCATTCCTATGATTTCACAAGTTTCAAAGCTTAATGAATGGAAACCCAAATTTGAACAATTATCAAAGTCTGAAAAGGCTCCAACCCCGTCAAGCGAGTAACCACCAGTTTTAGAGTTGAAGCCTTTACCATCAAATTTGAAATATGCTTTTTTGGGTGCTAATGATACTTATCCGGTAATAATATCCTCTAAGTTAAGTTATGATCAAGAGCATAAATTATTAGTGGTATTAAAGATTCACAAGCATGCGATAGGGTGGTCTATATCAGATATAAAAGGAATTAGCCTATTACTTTGCACTCATAATATTTATTTAGAGGAAAATGCTAAACCCTCTAGGCAGATGCAACGAAGACTTAACCCTAATATAAATGAAGTGGTGAGAAATGAAGTGATTAAGCTATTAGACAATGATATTATCTATCCTATTTCTGATAGTAAATGGGTAAGTCCTACTCAAGTTGTGCCTAAGAAGTCTGGAGTAACTGTAGTAAAAAATGATAAAAATGAATTGATTCCAACTAGGACTGTTACAGGTTGGCGTGTATGCATTGACTACAAAAAATTAAATTCAATGACAAGAAAAGATCATTTTCCTTTACCTTTTATGGACCAAATTTTGGAAAGAATTGCTGGGCATGAATTTTATTGCTTCTTAGATGGATATTCAGGGTATAATCAAATTGCAATTGCACTAGAAGATCAGGAAAAAACAACATTTACATGTCCTTTTGGAACGTTTGCATATCGTAGAATGCCATTTGGATTATGTAATGCCCCAGCAACATTCCAAAGATGTATGGTAAGTATTTTCAGTGACATGGTTGAACGTTTTCTTGAAGTTTTCATGGACGATTTCTCTGTCTTTGGAAATTCTTTTGATGATTGCTTAATAAACTTGGCTAAAGTCTTAGCAAGATGTGAGGAGAAAAATCTTGTTCTTAACTGGGAAAAATGTCATTTCATGGTAACTGAAGGAATTGTGTTAGGCCACATTGTTTCATCAAAAGGAATAGAAGTTGACAGGTCCAAAATTGATCTAATAGCCAACCTACCAATACCAAAATCAGTTAAAGATATTAGATCATTTCTAGGACATTCAGGTTTTTATAGAAGGTTCATAAAAATTTTTAGCACAATTTCAAGACCATTATGCAACCTTTTTAAAAAGATATAGTATTCGAGTGGAATGACTCTTGTGAAAAGGCTTTTGTAACACTCAAAGAAATGCTCACTTCTACACCTATTATGCAACCTCCTGATTGGACTCTACCTTTTGAAATTATGTGTGATGCTAGTGATTATGCTGTTGGAGCCATGTTAGGACAGAGAAAAGATAAGAAACCTTATGTGATATATTATGCAAGTAAAACTCTTAACAATGCTCAAATGAATTATTCCACTACTGAAAAAGAAATACTTGCTGTAGTATTTGCACTAGAAAAATTTAGATCTTACCTTGTTGGCTCATCTATTGTGGTTTATACTGATCATTCGGCTTTAAAATATCTACTAGCAAAGAAAGATGCAAAGCCAAGATTAATTAGGTGGATACTTTTACTTCAAGAATTTGATATAATAATCAAAGATAAAAAGGGAGTGGAAAATGTAGTGGTCGATCACTTATCCAGACTTACATGTGATGAATCTTTCGAGGTAAGCCCCATAAATGACTCTTTTCCCGATGAACAATTAGTCACCGTGTCTAATGGTCCATGGTTTGCGGATATTGCTAACTTTCTTGCGACAGGTCAAATTCCAATTCATTGGAATGCTCAAGATAAAAAGAATTTTTTTAGGGAAGTAAGAAATTTCTTTTGGGATGACCCATATCTTTTTAAGTATTGTCCTGATCAAATATTAAGAAGATGTGTACCAGATAATGAAATTCAAAGCATAATAAATTTTTCTCACTCTGAAGCTTGTGGGGGGCATTTTTCAACAAGAAAAACCGCTGCAAAAATTTTGCAGTGTGGATTTTATTGGCCAACACTTTTCAAGGACACATATGAATTTTGTAAATCTTGTGATCGATGTCAAAGATTAGGGGGCATAAGTCGTAGAAATATGATGCCATTAAATCCTATCCTAACTGTTGAAGTATTTGATTGTTGGGGAATTGATTTTATGGGTCCTTTTAATCCACCATCTTTTGGTTATCAATATATTTTGGTTGGAGTCGACTACGTTTCGAAATGGATTGAGGCAATCCCTTGCAAAAATAATGATCATAAAATTGTTTTAAAATTTTTAAAGAAAAATATTTTTTCAAGATTTGGAATGCCTCGTGCAATTATTAGTGATGGCGGTTCACACTTTTGTAACAAACCTTTTGAGAATTCAATGAAAAAATATGGAATCCATCATAAAGTGTCTACCCCAAACCACCCAAACACTAGTGGGCAAGCTGAACTCGCTAATAGGGAAATTAAACATATCTTGGAGAAAACAGCCAACTCAAATCGAAAAGATTGGTCAATCAGGTTAGTAGATGCACTATGGGCTTATCGGACAGCATTCAGAACAATACTTGGTATGTCTCCTTACCGACTTGTCTATGGTAACCCATGTCATTTAGCTGTTGAAATAGAACATAAAGCTTTTTAGGCTATTAAAAGGTTTAATTTCAATCTAGAAAAAGCTAGTACTTTAAGAAAATTTCAACTAAATGAATTGGAGGAAATCAGAAATGATGCATATGACAATTCTAGAATTTACAAAGAAAAAATGAAAGTGTTTCATGACAAGCACATTGTCAGGAAAACTTTTGAAATAGGGCAAAAAGTTCTTCTATATAATTCTAGATTACATCTGTTTACTGGAAAATTGCGCTCAAAAGGGTAAGGACCCTTTATTATAAGAACTGTATTTTCAAATGGAGCGGTTGAAATCGAAAATCCAAAAACAAGTGATGTGTTTAAAGTGAATGGACAATGTCTAAAAGCATATCTTGGAAATTTTAGTAAGGAGATTGAGTCAGTATCTCTTACTGACCCGGCTATTAATATTATGTGAATTTTATTTTTCTGGTATAAATGGCGGATTCGGTACTCCGTGACTTCCAAGTCGGTATTTCAGTTACCCACAAAACTGAATGGTAAAAAAAAAATCGAAAAAAACAAAAAAAATTATATTATATATAACACTTATTTTTAACGGTAACAATGATGAGTGTATCACCACCACTTATCATTCCAAACGGTCATGAACGGCTAGTTTTTAAATTTTAAAATAAAAAATAAAAAATTACTCTATAAATACCTAATTTTACTCTCATTTCTAAACACCCCTCTTCAAGTTATCATAAACTCAAACAAAATGAGTAAAATCTTTCTCTCCATCATCACTCTTGCCTACTTTGTCATGCTTGTTATTTGCTATTTCAATGAAGAAGAAGAATTCGGTGCATTACCTTGGATTGTTGCGGCAATTGCAATGCAATTTATAATGTTAGCTTGGGGAGTAGCATTTTTGTAATTGTAATGTAATTTCTTGTTGTTTAATAAATTTTTAATCCTTCATTTTTGAATAGGTCGACCAAATGGAGACTATGGATGCGGAAATTGCCTCTTTAAATAAATGATTTCCTTGCTTCATTAAAAAGGATTTGATTAAGATATATTATGCTCGATGTGAAAGATTACGATTAATGAAGATTAAAGGAATACCACTTGATCTTCAATGGTTGATTGAAGCAAAGGTTAGAATTGGAGGTGAGTTACCTAATTCAATTGTTCCACGCGTGGTTGGTTTGGGTAGAAGTTCATTTTCTAAAAAATGAAGGGCTAAAAGAATGGGAGTTTGCTATAAATGTGCTAGATGGACGTGTAACACACGTTGTAAAAATATAGGAATGACTTCCGATAATCGATTAAATAAAATAGATTTCATTATAAATGGACTGAGTAAGGGGTCAGTGGATAACCAATGGACCTCTGAGACGCATTATATTGGAATAGAGCAAAGAGCTTTAGTCGATTTAAGGAATGAATTAATAAAGGAATATGCACATTGTCTCGGGAATCTAACGTTAAAAGACCCTGTTTGCCAATTTCTAAGAAAATTGGATGAGAAGCATATCCTCGACTCATAGAAGGCGTTTAAGTCGTTTCTGGACGTAAAACCAGAGGAAGATGTGAGCCACAATCACAACTACTGTCCCCAAGTGGGACCTCAATCTTTTAACTTTCTTTTGACTTTTGTTTCATTTAACAGTATTTCTCGAATCGTATCAGGTACGTTTTTCATTTATCTTTGTCTATATAATTCAGTGTTCAGCTTATCACAACTCGTATCATCCTTTCGAAAGTCCAAATATGGCAACTTCATCTTCTAAAAAAATAACCTCTATTTGTGTGTTAGGGGGAGCTGGAAATGGTCTTAATAAAGAATTTGCTCGAGTAGCAAATAAGCTAGGTGGTATACTAGCTCGGAGAAATATCAAACTAGTACACGGAGGAGGCACACTTGGTCTGGTAGGTAATGTTGCCTTGGTAGCATCACGGGGAGGATATGAAGTTCAAGGAGTCGTTAACACAGGTATAAAAAGATTTAATTCTACTACAATTGGTGAGGAGATACAAATTTCATCCTTAATGGACAGAATGCCAAAATTGATAGAAATCTCTGATGTATTCATAGCCCTTCCAGGTGGTATTCTTACTTTGGAAGAAGTATTTAACATTGTATGTTGGTCATGTTTAAGTATTCATTCAAAACCTGTGGGACTACTAAATATTAATGGTTATTATGATGGGTTACTAATTTTTTTAGATCATGTGTAGCAACAAGGTTTTATTGAAGAATCAGTACGTCAACTCTTTACAGTAGATTCAGATCCAGAACAATTAATAGAAAAACTCAATGCCTGTGAGATTAAAAGTTGCCCAATCACGTCTCAGGTAAACTGGTTAGGAACTCGACCCAGCATAAGTCAGGATGATTTGGATTTACATTTGTGTAAAAAAAAATTAGAAAAACAAAAAATAATAAAAAAAGAGAAAAAAAATGCATATATATATATATGTCTGTTTGCGTATTTCAGGTTTATTCCTACAAATTTCTCTGTGGAATGAGGTAATCTCTTCTCTTTTACAATTTCGGCTATTCATCATTGAGGACAATGTGTTGTTTAAAATGGGGGGTGGGGATTAGTTGACTTCTTTTAAAAAATCCAAAAAAAAATAAAAAAATAAAAAGTTAAATTTTTTTTTTGAAAACACTATAAAGATGGCAGAGTAAAGGGGGTAAGAAAATTCACCTTTTCTTTGTACCTTTGAGACGCATCACAACCACGACTTTTTAAATTTACTGATTTCTTAATTTTAATATATACTGTTTAACAAACTTGGTACATTTTTTTTTTCTATTTTGGTTAAGTACTTTCTAATAGATGATTATAAGTCATCCTCATTTCACACACACACTGTGACAAAAGATTATGGACTATAATTGAATAATTCTACTAATTTTTCTATTTTACAAATGGTTGCAATTGATTGTTGAAAAAAAATAAAATTATTTTAACAAGATTTACATTAGAAAACTGCAACTTTTGTTTAGTGGATATGAACCTACCCTGTGAGAATTTGAGCCTAAATAGCATGTTTGAGCATTCTTTTATGTGAGATACTCTGTCATGAATTATGTTCTTCAGAACTTGTTTTGAATCTGTATCAGTCACTCTGTATGCATACATAAGAATGATGAAGACAATTAAGACTTACCTTTCTTTTCCAATAAAACCTACCTAATTTTTCAATGCTTTGGTAAACCCCTTTGAGCCTAAATAAAATCTTTTCTTTTACTACAAAATCATAATCATCAGTTCTCAAAGTGTGAATAAGGTGAATTATTCTTGTGAAGATATTGTTCGGAATAATGATGAGGATGGCGAAGGACAGTATTGAAGAGATTTGAAGATGAGAATCAAAGCCTAAATATAATTCTTCCTACATTTGGTTGCAGACCACTTTGAGTCAAAATCAAGAGCCGATTTTCTTCATAACTTCACCCTAAGCCTCATTACAACCAAATAAAGTCCTTCTAACTTATGTTGCATGCATTGTTGATTGACTGACGGATGTATAACCAAGCCTATGATAGAAATATTCACGATATAGAGCTTGAGCGTAAACACTAGCCACATTGAGAGATGTAAAGAGTGTGAAGTCCACTAGCAAAAGTTGTTTATTCTAATAACTATCTTGTTAAAAACAAAAAATATATATATTTTTTCATCATGAAAGTTGTTAACCATAGTAAAATATCAAGATGTATAATAGAATTATGACGTGAACTCCATACCTTTTGGTCACTTAACTTGAGCACATCAGGGGATGACTATCAAACTGTCTATTTAGATTGTATTGAACATAAAATAGTTTTAAAATGCAATAATTTGTCAATTTAGATATATTATAACAAAGAATTGGTAAGATGCAAATAAAAGCATCATCACAAAATTATGTTACGCTTTCATCACTAGGGACTAGTAATGAGCTGGTTGGGGAGTGTGATTAGCGTTTAAATATGCATATATTTTATCTATTTTGTGTATTATTTTGTGTACTATAATGTATTGTTTAGCGTATTTATATATAATTTCACATTTTCCAATTAGTTATAAGTATTTGTGTTTTCTATATAAAGAAAAGATGTATGTATAATTCAACCTTACCATTATGTCTATTGTATATTGTTGAGGTCTTAAGTGGAGTTATACTTATCCAAATTTTATGATATTGAACACCTAAGACAATGTACTAAATACTTAAGACATTTTAGTGATCCAATTTTACAAGTTTGGATTGTATTTGTACTCAAAAGTGAAGACTCCATTTCTGTCCAATGTTTTGACTCAAAACACATTTTCGTATTTGCACAATATCTGGAGCCTCAGTAATCCAATTGAACCAATTCCAGTTTTATTTGATCACTCATTCGTTGCTCTACAACTTGTATTCAGGGCTAAAGTGTCAAAAGTTCCGGTTTCAATGGTCAAAATGACAATCAATGCAAGGGCTTCAGAATTCCGCCATCTCAGGACACATGTTGGGAAACAATTCACCATAATTCACACAAAAGTCCAATTTACACAAGACCAAATCCATTGGTTAGCCAAGAAATTCATCAAGACACAGTAAAAATATTAAAGGCGTGGATTTTGTGCAAGCTGAGATATCTGCTTTTCAAGAGACCACCATAAATACGCGGAGAAAAACAATCCAGTTTTACCAACTTCACTATTCTGGTCATAACTCACAATCTAGAGATCCAATTTTTGAGATCTTAGACTTCTTGGAAAGCTAATCCAACGACCTATAACTTTCATTCAAAAGTCAAGATGAAATTCAGACGACAAGGGAAATTAAATTACTGATCTTTACAGGCCACGTGAATTGTTTGCTTGAGTCTTCATGATTCACTATTTGGAGGCCTATATAAAGAGCCCTTTAGCAACCCTTGAAGGCATCCCATTTTCCTTGTAATCCTTTTATCTTAAGTCTAGTATCTCTCTTAGAAATATGAGTTCTTATTGTATTAGTATGAGTAGCTAAATATTTTACTAGAGTTAGGGATGAAGCTTTAGTAAGGTATTAGTGATATTTTTGGTTATTCAATAAAGATTTTCAAAGTTTCAATCCTTTAGTCATTTGATGAATTTTTAAGAAAGGTTTTGATGTGTCATTATTTTGATTGGTTGTAGACTTATTGGCACAACAAATGCTTAGTTTTACATGTCAATTATTGATTTTATAAACTTGTTAGAACAACTAAAGGTACTTTTCAAAGTATTATACGTGCTTAATGTTATATCTTCCGATTGAAATCTCTTGATTGTTAGATTTCGATTGAGTTATCAAAGATAACCAAGAATAACTCTAGTATCTTCACTTAAAGTGGAATCCCGAAGCTCTAGTATTTTGTTACTCTATTGAAACCTCTCAACTAGTTTGTATCTTTTTCTTCCAAATCTCCCTGTGGTTCGACACTCGGTCTCCTGAGAAATTTTATTACTTGAAATCAACCAACACTTGGGTACGTAACTCTCAAGGAGCTATCAGTTTGATTATGAATACATTAGATTTCGCGAAATAGGTTGAGTATGCTCTATTTTGAGAGATTCAATAGAGATATTTCAACAGGTGTTAAATGATAAGAGTTCTGGGGTATAACGAGTTGCCTTAGTATCCAAGTTGTTCTGATTGAGGTGCTATATACTCCCAACGGATGTATAGCATGGAAACTCGATGCACTCGTGGGTCACAGGAGGCATTATCTGAATAAGAATGTGATTTATGAAGGAAATGTGTTTGAGATCATTAGACTTCGTATGTGAGTTCGAGATGTAAATAATATTTCATATATTATTTATATATATATATATATTAATTATATATAAAATTCACATAATGAACTGTCGATATAGTTGGAGGGAGTTATGGAAGTTATGTGGAATTAAACTTCTGTATCCTAATTCTCATTAATGGGCTCATGGGCTTCAAGAAATAGAAGGGAATAAGACTTAAGCCTCAAGAGAAGGGAATATTTCTGTGAACAGAAGAACAAAATACAAACTCCCTAAAATGATCTCCCAAAATAGAAATTAAACTCACAGTGTACATTAAACTTTCAATATTCTTGATAATGCCGATTCGTGAATAATTGTACACAAACTATTATGTGTACTGGATCCTGAGTATTGGACATTTGGGACCGAGGAAAAGGACTGACCGAGGATATCAACATGGTTCATAATTAATTCATCATAAGGTAAGTGACCTTTTCGTGTTAGTCATGGGATTGATTTGGCGATCAATTCCAACAGAAATACCAAGTCCTCTATTCTTAGCTCTAAACCATGTCCAAACATTAAGCTTAATTTTGTCAAAAATCTCCTTCCAGCTAGTTTCTATACCATTGAACATTAACTTGCTTTCCATAGTTGTTTCATTTTTAATATTTAGAGTTTTATAATAATTTGTATTATTATTTTTCTAGACTCTTTTATATATATTTTGTGATTTTTAAATTTATATTACATTGAATTAATGGGCGCCACAATTCACAGTAACCTCCACCCCTTTTCTGAATTATTGCCATAGAAGAAGCCATTTTAAGAGAAGACCAATTCAACCATGCCCATCATCGAATTCAATGCACATGTTGAAATTCATTCACTGCCGGCCAAAACTCCATGAATTCAGCTGCCCTGGCTGAAACTCAAAATCAAATGGTGGAACCCACGTGATAATTAGCTCGTGTATATAATTTTAATTCAACCTCCAACACAATATTCATGTTTTTTTTTTTACGGAACGATCATACTATTAATCAAAATGCTGAAAGATCAGCATGAAAAGAAAATTAGAAACAGTAGTTGATAAACCAAATAATGCAAGTTGGTGAGCTAGTCTATTGTTATCTTGCCTTGTCTATTGGAAGGTAACTTATCGGAACTCAATACATAATCGCCGAATATCCAAAACAATTGAGTCCAAGTAAGACAAATCTGGCAACGTTCTCCTTAAAGCGAAAATAACAATTTGAGAATCGGATTCCACCTACAAACGATCAACCCCTTTTTCACAATCTAGAATTAAAGACCCTTCGGATTGTTGCTGCTTCCATTAAGTCGACATCAAGAGTTCATGTTAATTTAGAAAATATGTATAATTTTTCTGTTATTATAACTCACTTTCAAGATAAAAAATAATACAAAAACATTATTGGGAAATAGAGTGTTTTTTCATTTACGTTTTGTTGACTTTATTCTTAATTCTGTTATCTTTGGACTTCTGTTTTTAGATATGTAACTTTCAAAATAATTTCTTTTTAGTCCTAAAATTGTCTATTGTAGGCCACCCTTTTGATTTCTCCCGAGGTGGTACATTTTTTTATTCACACTGTCACTGGAAGACTAAAAATTTAATTTTTGAAAGTTACAGAATGAGAAATTAAAAATAAATATTAATAGGACTAAAAACAAAGTCTACAAAATTTAGAGGTTACGTGCTTCTTTATCCTTCGTATCTGCCATGCTTGATAAAGTATTCATAAATGATCTATTATCCTTATATAAAAAATCAAACAAGTCATAAATATCTTTGGATATGGCTATAGAATTTGGATACCCAAAGAATAAGTGGGTTAAAGATTGTTTTAAGTCTTTTATGGCGGATTTTGGAGTATGGTACAATTAGGAAAGGTAATGGGATGGTAGGATGGGTTCAATAGATTCTTATTTATAAAACTTACACTCAATTACATTTAATTAATTTACATACCTAGTATTCTGTAGACTGAAAATTTTAAAGGGAATTCTTTTACACTATCTCATAGGTATTTAGAAAATTAGGACTAATAGACTTCTAAAATTAGTACATTATCTTTACAAATTTGCAAAATTGAAACTCTATCTTTACAAACACACAAAACTTTGATACTATCTTTTATGTTTGATAAATTTAAGCTAAATTTATTTGTTTGGTCAGAAAATCAGGCTTTATTTGATCTTCATTTATAAAATTTGGCCTAAATTTTCCAAATATAAAAGATAAATTAATATTGTAAGTTTGTAAGGATAATGTTCTAATTTTGTAAGCCCATTAAAATTTAAAATAGTGTTTAAAATTTATAAAATAAAAAAGATAGTGCTCTAATTTTATAAATATCGATAAGATAGTGTCCTATAAGATAATAATTTTCCCCAATCTTAAATACTTAAAAAGCTTTGAAAAATATTTTAAAGGAAACTGTCAATTAAAAATCTTAAATACTTAAGATAGTGCTGACTTTCCCTTTTATTATTCTCTTGGAAACCGTGAATTAAAACTGCCATTAACAATATAGTAAGAGAGAATATGCAAAAATAATCATTGGCTAGGTGGCTAAACTTTTTTCTAGCCATGTAGAGTGAAAAAACTCTTTCATAGCCATTTTGTTAAGTATTTTACATATATACCCTTCACTTAATTTTTTTTGGACAAAGATACCCCTGCCTAAATAGTGTTCCCTCCAAAACAACACACACAATTGGATTAGGTAGGGAAAAAAACACACACACAACATACACAAGTCAACACACAGTAGGAAAAAAAACACACATACAACACACACAAGTCGACACACACAGAAGTTTATGAGCAGAGGACAAAACACACACAAGCCGACCACAAAGAGCGAGAAATAGTCATCCCTCCAAGTCTACAATCGTTGCCCATCGCAACGAGTGAGAAATAGTGTTCAAGGTAATCAGCGATTATTTGAATGCCCTACTCCATGCTCTAATTTCTTTATGGCCTCTTCTTTTTGTCATTTAACTCTGTTACAATTAGAGCTGGCAAACGGGCCGGGCCGGGCTGGCCCAGCCCAGCCCAGCCCACCGGGCTGGCCCAGCCCAGCCCAGCCCACCGGGCCAAATCATGTTCACGAGCTGGGCCGGGCCAGCCCATTTTTCAGTCGGGCCTATAAAAATTGAGCCCAGCCCAGTCCAATCTAGCCCACGGGCTAACGGGCCAGCCCGGCTCATATTTTTTAAAATAATAATTTTAAAAATTATACTATAATCACTATTAACTTATATTTTTACAATCCACAAACCAACAACACAAACATAAAATAGAACTAAAACCACAAATTCAAACATAAATTAAAAAAGAAATAAAGATCATTACTCATAGTCATAGTGTCCTAATATAATAAAAGCAGTTCATAAGTAGAGAAGAGGGGGAGTCGTGTGTTCCACTATTGAAAATTAGGAAACTAGGGTTTGTTGAATTATGAGGTGTATTGAAAAATGAAAACAATACACGTCAAAGCTCAAAAGTCTTAGAATCAATTATTTTTAATTCTATTATTTTAAAATAAATTTTATTATATTATTATTAATTATATTATTTTAAAATAAATTTTATTTCACCGGGCTAAACGGCCAAACAGGCCAGCCCGCGGCCCACCGGGCCAAACGGGCCGGGCCAAAACGGCCCGATTTTTTTTGGGCCACTATTTTTCTGGCCCAGCCCAGCCCATACGTCGGGTAGGCCGGGCCGGCCCGTCGGGCCAGGCCAGAATTGCCAGCTCTAGTTACAATATTGTGTATATAAGGTGTTTGATAAAATGCGTATGAAAGAAATCGTATAGCATTCTACAATATTGTGAATTTCCCCTGTATTTTTTCTAATGTTTGAATGCTTTGCAAAGATTAATTAACTGCATGCTTTGCATCATATACTTCTAATTTGAACTAAGTTCACAATGAGGTCAATTACGTTGAGTCCCTGTTAGACTACAAAGATTAGAACTAGTCCTGTTTTTTATTATGTGTTAGTCCTTATAATTAATTACAGTATTGTGGTTGTTTTCCTAGTAACATATATTAAGAACAGAAAACTGTTGGGTGTGCACTTTAATGGAAAAATTGATGGCTTGTCTTATGTTAGGGGCGGTTTTGGTGCTTTTAGATTCATATATGATGACACTAGCTTCTCATCTTTTGAAGAGGCCGTCATTAATTATTGTGGATTGGGCCATATTTGTCAAGTGAATAAATTTTGGGAACTTGCTTAATTTGGCATTAGGAAAGTATTTGTTGAGATCAAGATGAACGATGATGTTGAATCCTTAGTCATGGGCAACTAGTATCTTGAGGTGTACGTTACTTCAGAAAATCGAATTCCTGAAGTCCCGACCCATCCAAATCAGAACAGTCACCTATTGTTATAACTGCAGATTCTTTCAACCAAAGAACCTCACTTGTTAATATACTCTCATCTATGATTGTTACAAGCGAGTCTCCTATATTAATTGGTGAGAGTATTCAAAATACTGAACAAGGAGAAGATCCACCAGCTAAAGTAAATGCGGATTTTGGTATTAGTGATTTCGACAGAGACTCTATGCAATCTTCTGATTTATCCGACAATGATGTTCTAGATGGAAGCTGTGAGGACACTTGTTCAGAGGAAGACATGATTCACGTTGACATGGATCAAATTTTAAATCCACCATGGAATTTAGAAGGCATAACCACCAGTGCTCCGGATTCAGTGCCCAATATGCTGCCTAATTCTCCTCTCCCATCCAACGAAGCGATCTCTGAAGTTCTAAGTGTGGGAGACTCGTTTTTTACAAAGCAGGAGTTAGTTCACAGTGTTGGGCTGTACCATCTAAATAAAAAATTCAAGTTTCATGTTAGACGTTCTTCCACTACGAGATGGTGCTTGTTCTGGCCATTGAGCAACTGTTCTTTTTCTATGAATTCTGTATGTTTTTGCGGGTCTTGGATGATCACAAAGTTCAGTACACACAATTGAATATTGGATCCAGACTGCAGCATGCCACATAAGCTGCCCTTTAAAGTGCTTGGATCAATCTATGCTGAAAAATAGTAAAAGTTAAAGAGAAAGTATATCCCGATCTCTATCATGGATGAGTTGAACAATGAGCACGGAATGAGTGTGTTGTACTCCCATGCGTACAGGTCTAAGCACAAGATGACCGATCTGTTGTATGGTGTCCCCAAGGAGTCATTCAAGATGCTTCTATTTTATCTCAATGCGCTACACAAGGTAAATCCTGGATCAGAAGTTAGCCTGGTGAAAGAATTAGATGGAAAGTTCAAATATATTTTCTACGCTCTTGGAGCGTCGACCAGTGGCTTCAAAAACTATGCTCGTCCTGTCATTGTTGTTGATTGCACTCACCTCAAGGGGACATGCAAGGGTATTGTATTTGTTGTTGTGACACAAGATGCAAACACCATATATTCTCCCTCGCAACGGGTATAGGTGCAGTAGAGAACAATGAATCACGGAGTTTTTTCCTCGAGAAGCTGAAAGTTACATTTGGTGAATCACCAGGGCAGCTCATTGTTTCGGACCAGCATAAAATTGTAATTAAGTCGGTGAAGAGTGTATTCCCCAACTCATCTCATGGGTTATGTTATCACCATCTCCAAAAAATTATGCTACATATGGGAAATTTGCTTTGCAAAACTTGAAACGAGTTGTGTATGTGCTTGAAGTCATAGGGGCAGATATGCAAGATAAACATATGAACATATATGCCAGGATACACATGCTATAATTTCAGAAAAATATAACAAATAAAAACTCACAATTTATCGCTTAATTCCAAAAAAAATTTCTTGGGTGAGTTTTGAATCCGTTCCGAAAACTGCTTGAGCAATCCTCTCGTGAATCATATTCCTCGTAGAGACTCATGCAGATAACGTGTTGTAATCGGAATAAAGTGATAAGCATAAATAGAGAACACAGGATATGATAACCCAGTTCGTCACAATGTGACTACGTCTGGGGCGACCAAGCCAGGAGATAGTAATATGAACTGCCGTAAAGTGTTTACAGAGATATGAAAGTGCATGGAATACAAGAGTATAGAATACAATAAATAGAAGTACACTAACCCTAACTCTAAGTCCATGGGCCTAAAGCCCACTGGACCATATCTAATATTATGTCCACATATAATATAATATATTATACTGAATATATTATAACATATATAACGCAAGAATAACTTAATGTTCAATGGTATAAAAATCAACTGGGAGGAGATTCTTGACGAAATTATGCTTAACATATGAACATGATTTAGAGCTATGAACAGAGGACATGATATTCTTTTTATGATTGGATTAGCTCGGTGTACTAATTATAGAGATATATATTGCTTGTATATTTTGATTTGGGCAAAGTATTGTATGAAAATGGTTTATGATAAGCTTATCATGAACAAGCTTTAAAGTATCAAGCATTTAATTAGGTGTATCAAAAATCTCGTTAGGTGTATCAAAAGTTGAGGTCAATAAAATCTATATATTGACTTCAACTTTTGATACACCTGATGAATATTTTGATACACTTGACTAGATATTTGATACATTAAGACAATTTCATGATAAACTTATCATTAACTATTTTTACACAATACCTACTCTTTTATTTGAGTTACGCCGATTATGAAAATGGTTTAGAGTAAGTAAATAGATTGTTGTTCGTAGGTTCAATATCTTTTACTCGTTCATATTTAATTATTTTTTCTAAAAATAATCTATTGGAATAAAATTCATAGATAGATATTATCAAACAACTCATCCTTGTTACATGCATAAACAAGAAAAATAAGAAAAAGGAGCATATACATGTAAACATGAAATTCTTTTTATTCATTTGTCTTTAAACTATACATCTCCACTGAAAAAATATAAATTAAAATTCTTTTTCCAGACATCCTTCTTTTTCGGGGCGAGGCTAGGCTGACTGAGTTGAGCTACAACTTAGCTTTAGGGTAGACGACCAACATATTAACCACATTTGTGATGTTGGATTCTACCAATGCTCTTTTCTTGATCTCTTCATCATCGATGCTAAGTCCTCTTTGTGTTGCCACAATTGTGAAAATATAAGTCTAACCTGTCAAATATTCGTTCAAAATTAGAGCAATAAATCAAGAAATAACAGCCTGAGACATTGGGATCTACATGAGAAGTGATGTATTCAAGGGAATAACAAATCATTTTTCAAGCACCAACTTTTCTTCAGACATACCTACAAAACAAAGTCCATTTAATTCAAATCACTTGAAACAACATCATTCAATTTGGAGAAAACAAGCCAAATCATGAGATTAAAAATCAAAAAAAAAAAAAAATGCACCTTCAATCATGTTTAGGTGATGCCTTGTAGGGTTTCCAAATGCCTCCTTTTATAGTTAGGGCTTAATGTATTTGCTACTTCTAGAAGCACCAAGCCCTATTCATAATTTTAATTAAAATGATCGAGGACCTACCTGCAAAATTGAAAAGTTGGATCTATATTTAATATAGTATATGTACCCATGGTATGTGATATATAACTTTTTTTCTTTAACTTTTTTAGAACTTCTATTAATTTTATTATCCACTTTATTCTCATGATTGAGATTATCCACAAATTAGATATTATTATAGTATATATAATATACTAAATTCTCACTGTTGAGATTATCCACAAATTTAAAGTTCTTAAATACAGCTTATTTAAGTAGTTTTTCATAAATATATAGGAATTATTAAAAAAGTCGTTATATAACGCTTTAATTACATTTAATGTGGTTTTCCCACATTGACATGGATAGGGTTGTCCCTAAAGAGTTTTTTACATACGTTAAATAGTGTATATATATATATATATATAACTTAAAATATATAATAATTTATTTTAACAATATTCAATATATATAAATTATCATAATTCCAAATGTTTTTAAGATTGATTTAAGTTAAACAGAAAATCATATCAACAGGAAAATATAAATCACTGACATATTTAATTATAATATTAGAATATATTATAATTCTCACATTACAATTCATATATATATATATATATATATATATTCTTTTATGTATGAAAATGAATTGATGTTTATTATGATGGAGGAACAAATCACTGGAAAATTATTGTTTGGGTTTGTATGGGGTACGTATTTGGAAGCTTCGAAATTAGATCATTTTCGATAATTTTAGTTCGAATGAATATTTTGATTTGAGTTGCGCTAGATTGTGGAATTGGTTTATGTAAACAAATAGAATAGTAGTGATTGCATATTGAGTTGCGTCAAATTGTGAAAACTTTTACCTTACAATAAAGCTTCACAATTGTGAAAATATAAGTCCAACCTGCCAAAGATCCTTAAATTGTTAGATCGTTCGAAAATACAAAAACTAAATTTCTAAAAAGAAAAAACAGCATACACACCTGAGAATACTCCATTAAATTTGACGGATCTATTTCTTTCTTCCACCGCAAACTGCGATGGGGAGGAAAGCTCTAACAGAGGAAACATTAATTTCACAAATGTGGAGGATGTTTTTGGGGAGGGAGACGGTGGTGGTGTTGAATAGCCTAGGGTTTCTCCACTTTTTATAGGAAGGCTGGATTCCAGAACATTCTGGGATGAAAAAAAAATGGGCCTGCAAAACAACAATTGAAAAATTGGGCTCGAGCCTTTTTTGGCTGATTGGTAACTATGAAGTTGAATCCCAATTAGTCTAGTTTTTTTTATGACTCAAAAAATGAAGCAATTGCAATATTCTGTATTAATGAGTTTTTGAGTTATAGTGAATTCTGAAGTACTTCAAGTCATTATTTATTATGTAAAATAATGTAGAGGTTCTATACATAGAGTTTCTATCATTGTATTTGAATAGAAAATTAAAATTGTATAAACTACATATGTGAGTCTAGTGATTTAATTAGAAGAAGGAGTTCTACTATTAACCATTTGGTGGAATTCTCAAGTCCGCTACCTAATCGTGTGTCTTTTTTAGCCAAGTACATATTCGTGTTAATTTTAAAAAATATGTATAAATTTGAATTATAATAAATTACTTCCAAGACTCTAAAGTTAGAAGACACATTTCGTTAACGATTTGTTAATGAACAATTTAACTTGTCATTTTAATAGAGAGCCAACATTATTAATACACACTTGTGGCAAAAGTCCTGCTAGAAGGATCAATAAAGTCTAAGAAATATCATTTCAGGGAATCAAACAAAATCATTCAAGGTGGAAAGATTTTTGTTGGGGTGTTTTGCTCTATGATCTTATTGATGATGTAAAGATGAAAATAATACAGAGGATTTTGATCAACATTCACTTTCCCAGGGCATTTGTTTCAGTTGATTGGAATTTTTTTAAATTCAAATATATAGACATGTATAGCTAAATGTTCATTGCTGAAAATTAATTATAGAATGTGTTTTCTTGGCGATGACATACGTCCTTGTCAGTGGCATCTCATGGATACAATTAAACAAAAAAGTGGACTGAAATAAGCGGATCTTCTGTCGCCATTTCTTTGTTAATTGTGGTCAGGGCATTATTATGAAAAATTAAGTTAAATTGAACAATTTGATGCAGAAGAAGTTGGACAACATTAAAAGATTTCAGCTCTTCATGTGCAATATATGGATTTTTTAACACAAACTCGCAAATAAAACTATGTATTATTAATAAATCTTTCCTTAAGAATGTATGCCACATTTTTAAAACAGGAGCAGAAATAGTAACTTCTTGATGTTTCAGCTAACTAATTATGTTAACAATAAATGAGAGTTGTGAAGTGAGAGCACACATCATCGAAACGTGTAACTAATTGGCCACGTACTTAATTTAACAAAGTAAAACCCTAACAATGCATGCCTTTAATATGGGTGAAACTATTCTCATCCGATGGAATCAACCAAAAATCATTTAGGTAATGAATGCATTCACAAATGCACAAGATAGTTACTTATTCCATTTTATTGAATATCAATATTCATTCACAAAGATATTGTTTCAAACAGCCCCTTATTTAGGATTATGATGGTATACTTTATATAGTAATAAGAATTATTTTGCTCATTTTTAATATTTAGAGTTTTATAATAATTTGCATTACTCCCTCTGTCCCGCAGGAATTTGCACACTTTCCTTATTTGGACGTCCCACACAAATTTGCACACTACTAAAAAAGGAAGCATTGATTTACGTGCACACTCACAAACCTTTACACATATTTACCCATATACCACTACTTTATATATAAAACTATTTTTTCTTAAAAAATGTGCCGTCCCGTAGGGTGCAAATTCCTACGGGACGGAGGGAGTATTATTTTTCTGGACTCTTTTATAAATATTTTGTGATTTTTAAATTTATATTACATTGAATTAATGGCTATATATGTTTGCGCCACAATTCACAATAACCTCCACCCCTGTTCTGAAATTGCCATAGAAGAAGCCATTTTACGAGAAGGCCATTTCAACCATGCCCATCATCGAATTCAATGCACCACATCTGAAATTCATTCAATGCCGCCCAAAACTCCACGAATTCAGCTGCCCTGGCTGAAACTCAAAACCAAATGGTGGAACCCACGTGATAATTAGTATATACGGGTTTAATATCAAAATCATCCCATAACTTTTTCACTTTTTTAATTTGGTCCCTTAACTATATAATATTTCAATTTAGTTCCATAACAATTCAAATCTAACCAAATTAGTTTCATATATAACTATGTAATGTTTCAATTTAGTCTCATAAAAATTCAAATCTAATCAAATTAGTCTCAAATCGCCGGAAATGACATAAAAAGACGTCTTTTTACTCACTTTTTGGTCACGTGTTATATTTTCCAACAAAATTGGCTCACACGGCACGTGAGTGAAACCACGTATTTTATTTCATTTCCGGTGATTTGGGACAAATTTGGTTAGATTTAAATTGTTATAGGACTAAATTGAAACATTACATAGTCATTACAAGAAATTTGAGAAATTATGACGAAAAAAATCGTCATAAAATATTCATTTTTCGTCACAATCAATATTTGGTGACAAAATTTTTTGTTGCAAAGAACGTCGTTGAAAGTGCGTGGTATTTGGTAAATGTGACGCTTTTCGATTCGTCATAAAAAAATTCACATATGGTGACAATAAAAGACATCGTTACTATATCATTTCATCTATAGTGACAAATAATTCTTCACTTTTGGAATCACATTTTTGTCACTAATATGGTGTTTCGTCACTAAAAGTTCAATTTGGCATGACGATTTGAATTGTTGTCACTAAAAATTTATTTTTTTGTGACGATTATCCATGTATTGTACTACTCACCAAATATTAGTGACATTATTTTTGTCATAAATAGATAAATTATTTCGTCATATTTTATATAATTCGTCAAAAAATAATATTTATTGTGACGAAGTAGTAATTGTTATTACATGTATAAATATATAATGACATAAAAGTTTGTCATCAATGAGTGTAATTTAGTGACAATTTTTTTATTGTAGTTATATATGTACATATATAATGACGATAAAATTTGTCATCAATGGATGCAATATAATGATAAAATATTTATCGTCCCTATATAATGTTAAAATGGCGACAAATTATTTTTGTCAGCATAATATATTATTTAGCGACAAAAATGATAAACATCGCTAAAGTTTTAAACACAGTGACAATTTTTTTTCGTCGTATTTTCAATTTTTTCGTCGAGAAAAAAATACACTAGATGACTAAAATTGAATCGTCATTATACATATATATATATATAACGACAATTTATTTCTTCACCAAATGTTAGAATATAATGACAAATTGATTAACGTCGTTAAAAGATATGAAATTCTAACAAAATATTCTATCATAAAAATATATGAAATTGTAACAAATCATATTGTTATTATATATTTAGATAAAAAAAGGACAAATTACTTTTATTGACTATTATTTGAATATTTTATATTAAATTAATAATAACATTAAAATTTATTAAAGCAATAATAAAAATCAGCATGATAATTAAAAGTAAAAAATTAATTTGTATTAAACAAAATACTCAGTCAAGTCATTAGAAAGCAACAATCAATATTTATTATCATAACACAAAACAAACTAAAAAATATTCTTGATGCGTTTTATAATTACATTCCTTTTTCTCTCAAATAGACCATAAGTTTGGCTAGATCTGCACCTTGAGAAGACAATTCATCTTTCAAAAGAGTTACTTGAGTGTTGAGTTCTTGCACCCGAGCTTCAGATTCTTGTAACTTTTCTGCTGCATCTTTTAGTTCATCCCTTAACTGATTAGAGGAGTCGTAAAATGTGTTGTGTCTACTTGGAGGTTGAGAACCATAACCAAGACCTTTTACATATCATGTTTTGTGGCCCAAAACTTCAATCATTATCTCCTCTGCAGTTTTTATAATTTCGAGCTCAGCGTATTCTTCTCTCTTCTTTTACATCATCTCCTGATAAATAAAAAACAAATTAACATCAATTATAGTAAATTAACTAAATATAATAAATACATATACATGACTTGCCCAATTTTCCTCGTTGGATTTTCACTCATCTTTTACTGAAAAGTGTGTACACTCATACAAGTCCATTAGGTCACATGGTGCTCCAACTAACTCATGCTCAGACTACAAATAAAAACTTAAAATATTAGCTACTACTTTTTTTCATCATACTAATGGGTAAAAGTGAAGTTCAATAAAATATAAAATTATAGTATATTTATTTCCTGATCTAAATTCTAGAAAAATTTAAATTTTAAAACATTAGTCCTTTACCTATGCTTAATCTTCAATGCAAGTCAGGAAACAATATCTATGCATATACATACATACACACATACATATATATGAAATACGCATACAAATATGTATAAGAGAATAAAAATTATAATAATAAGAAATACAGCTAGTAACTAAACGTAATATGCCTTCTAATATAATTTGTTAGGATGGTTTAACTCTATTAAATTAACAAGAAATCAATCAATTAATATAAAAATTTGTTCGAAATACAGAAGCCTCAAGCAATTAAAATTTATCTTATCAATAATATTATACCCAGAAAGAGTAAAATTGAACTTAAGCATGCTCAAGCTAGAAAAAAACTCTAGATGTGATCTTGACAAATCAAATTTTGAAGAAATGGGTGTTACCTTTGAAGTTCTTAACTTTCGAACTAAGAATTACATAGTGGGAGAAGCAAATTCTTACTTAAATCTATGAGATGGGATCCTTCAGTTCGATATTTTTAGAAACTTAAATTCAATTATCTGCTGTAAATGAAATTTGCTTTAGCCAAAAAGGAGGGTGGAGGAGCCATTACCATGAAACTGCTGAAATGAAAAGAGGGAAAGGTGATGATGAAGGTTTATATCTTTATTTCCAAGTATGAGGTGGTTAACTAGAATGTCCATCTATTAAGCCAAGCTAGAGGTAGGTTTAGTACGTGGTTTATGACATATAAGGTGAGGAGTAAGACACATCTCTTTTTCTCCCTTGGTGGGTCTAGTACATGAATTTTCTTTAATTAGGCAAAATTAATGGTAACAACTAAAACATCTCATGCTCTATTAATTATTAGAACTTCAATCACATGCATAATGAACTAGATAAAAGTTATCCTACCCATTCATTCAAATCCCTGTGCATATACGAAATCCCTAATCTACTGTTTATTTAATCAGGGTTACCTGTTTCAGAACTAATGTTGCAGCAAGACGCATATCTAGGCAGTCTTATCTAAAATTTGGGTAGCCAACCTAAAAGTCAGCAATTTATTTTTTAAAAAATAATCCTATAAACAGATTTGCGGTACGAAGCCAATAAGCCTTAGAAGATAGCAGCAAAGAAATTATCAAAAAAATAAACTGTTGCCAGTAACTTTAATCAAAGGATTAATATAGGATGAAAACAAGAACAGTGGCAAATGGTTGAAAAAACAAAAATTTTAAATAGCCAAAACACTATTTAAAGTAGAAAATAACAAATCTTATCAGAAAATTAAGAGCCCTGACATAATTAAGGTAAAATGTAGAAATTAAATCAAAACCATGTGTAGGACAATACTAGTATATATATTTATACGTGCATGCAACAAGTAATAAGAAAAATTCTCTCGCATAACAATATATTTCTTTTAATAGAGTTAGCTTTGAATTAATAATTTACTGAAAAAACAAAAGAGCAAATAATAGCAAATTTTGCTCATCTTCTGCGGCTGTTTTACTATCTCCTCTCCTTTGGAGATTCTACAGCTGCAAGCTAGAAATTCATCATAGTTTGATTTAAAAAAACCTTTCTATTTTTGCTCCAAAATATTAATCACCTAAGCAAAAAAATATAGTTTATAAAATGTATTTATATATCATCAGGGAGACAAAAGACATATCTGGATAGAAGGCTACAAGAAAAGATCATCAGTAGCAAGAATCTAGCTTTCATCAAAACAATCTAATAAGTAATAACACAAAGCACAAGAAGGATTCATAATTTTAAGTAAATTAAGATAAAAATGAGTTGTATATATAAGGGTTCAAGATTTCTAGTTCATACATTGCTCAAATACTATACTCTGTACCAATATATAAGAACAAAAATAAA
>JAPKLY010001095.1:0-12553 GCA_026898435.1 Prunella vulgaris
TTTTGCCAACATCAAAATAGGGGGAAATTGTTAAGTACCTTGGTTTAGATTTTGATGTGTGCAAAACAATGTGTTTAAATTGATGATTTGTTCTAACACTTGTGCTAAGGAAATTGGTGTTGAAAACATATAGTTGTAAGTGAAGTCTACAGCTGTATATTTTATCACTATACAGTCAAGACATGATCCTACAGTAGTAAGGTTTCTCTACAGCCAATTTTTATATTGACAGGACTCTACAACTGCAAGATTGAAGTCTACAGTTGCAAATAACCGTTTGAAGAGTTGGTACAAGTCAGAGATTTTTTTAAGATTATGAAGACCCTTAAGCACTATTAGTGTAGCTCTCAAGCACTCACTAAAATGTACTTAAGTGGAGGATTATTTCTAAAGAATCTGGAGGATAATGAAGATTAGTTACAAGGAGGACAGAATTCTGAAGGAAAGGACAATAGTACAATTAGTACTATACTGTGTGAAGGATGAGGACCACCTCACACATGCTAATAGAGAGACAGGAGCCTTATCTGAATTTCAAATTTGAAATTTCCAACTGATAAGTCACACTACTCCATCTATAAATAGAAGAAGTCCTCAGAGGAGACAACAACAACAACCCTGAGCATACAAGCATTCAACCTAAGCAAGTCTACAGACAGCAATATTCTGAGAGAGCTTTACTCTTTCTATTCTTTGTGATTCATAGGATAGTTGGTTAGGAATTTCTTAGAAAGAATCACACCTTTTTGTTGTTGTTCCCTCACCTGTTTTATATTTCTACTTAGTGTAGATATCTCTTTGTGAGATTTTGTAAAACTCTTTGTGAGTTGTATTCTGAGTGAATAGGGTAGTTTAATCTCTTTTTAAAATAGGAATCTAAGTGAACCTAGTTCTAAGGGGGAACTACTTGTATTGATCTAAGTGATCACATCTTAGTGAATTTGGCACCTAAGTGGTGTAACAGTGGATGTAGGTGGTCTTTTTATAGACACTGAACCACTATAAACCTGGTCTATTTACTTTCTGCTATTTAAATTCTTGTCCTGCATATTTAATTTCCTTGTTTCATTCATCATTGTTTTGAAACCTGAGTGCATAAAACTTTGTTTTTATCACAGAGAAAAACTGACTCTACAGCTGTAGACTTCTCTAAGTCACTCAGCTGTTAAGTTTGTTTACATTGTTTTTCATTAACACTCACTTTATTCCACTGCACATTAGAGTATTCTCAATACAATTTTAATTGTGAGAA
Source organism: Prunella vulgaris (assembly GCA_026898435.1). Taxonomy (NCBI): domain Eukaryota; kingdom Viridiplantae; phylum Streptophyta; class Magnoliopsida; order Lamiales; family Lamiaceae; genus Prunella; species Prunella vulgaris. The sequence goes on from JAPKLY010001095.1 coordinate 1,253, forward strand.
CTCCTCTGATATTTTTGTCTACAAGTGATTTGTTATTTTGCAAGTTTTTGAACTCTGCAGCTGCAAACTTGTTAAGTCCACAGCTGTAACCTTTGTGGTCCAGTTTCTAAAACTCTTGTAGACTTGTTATCCTTTTAAACTTGAAAAAGGCTACTGTAAGGTTCTAGAATCCATCCTTTTGAAAAGTTTGAAAAATCTGATTTTGGACTCAAGGTCTATTCACCCTCCCCCCCCCCCCCCTCTAGACCTTGACCACTTTAAGGGACCAACAGAGTCCTTTGAGACTAACGAAATCTAGTTTAAGGATATTAAAACAAACTGAGTTGTAAAAGAAGAACGAATTTCTCTAAGCTATGATCAAAACTCAGTTAAATAACAAGTATAATTTTGCTCTATCTCATTCTCGGCTGTCTCGAATGTATATACTCTTCAATGCTCTCATTGGCTCTTTTATAGACTCACAAAGTATTCCACGTTCATGTCACGTTCTCCAAACTTCAAATAATGTTAATCACTTCTCCATGTTTTGATCGTGTAATTTAAGAATAGGAATAATGACTAAGTCCATTTTCTTTTTATTCCTCCTAAAATATCTAACAAAAAATGTCCTATTTAAAAAAGTTAAACTTAGTCAAATCTTTTCTACAGCACAAATAAATCAAAATAGAAATATCATAATCTTAATTAATTTTAAATGTGAATAAAGGCAAAATAATAAAAATAAAGAATTATTAGAATTTAAAATTTAAACTCTAACAATCTCCCACTTTTTGCCTTTATTCACAAAACTCATCAAGATTCCTGCAATCAACTAAATTAAATTAATTCATCATTAAATTCAAAACTCCCTCTGATTTACAGCATCAACAAAATCCCAATTTGAGCACCATCAACAGCATCCAGTATTCTCCACAATACCTTCATCAACACACTTACTTGCTCTCCCCCTTTTTGTAAAGAAGGTGAAAAATTAATCTGGACTGTACTGTTCTCAAAAGAAAAAAAAATGTATAATACCAATTCTAAAGAAATAAATCACACACACACACGTGAATGTTGTTTTAAAAAATGGTAAAAATATCAAGTCTTAGAAAATGAAGCACACACACGTTAGTGTATTTTTTATAAAAATAAAATGGGCTTTCCTTTTAAAAAAAATCTTTTATCATAATTTGTAAATAATATACAAAATAAGATAAAAAGAAAATAATTTTAAAGGAAAAAATACGGAGAACACCAACCATCTTGTGAGTAAAGAAATAAAAGCCTAACACACTTGAAAAGGTGGAGATGAGTAACAGTAACCAAGTGGAGAATTTTTTTTTTAAATGCTAAAAAATAATTCCTACCAATGTAAACAATTAGGACTTAGAGCAATACCCAAGACATGTGAAATCGACACTGTGTGTTCTGTGAAACCGAAGATGAATCAGTAAGACATGTTCTTTTTTAGTGCTCTTTTGCATATAAATTTTGGATGGAATGTGTGAAATGGAGTGGTGTTGAAACCGTCTTATCTTCAAAACCAGTGATGAGTTTACTACAATTTAGTTGACTCATCAAAGGTAAAGAAGGAAGAAAGGTATTAGTGTGCCAGTGGATATGTGGAGTATGTGTTGGAATTTGTGCTCCTCGAAAAGAGCTTCGATTCGGTATATTACTCGCCCAATTCTGATATTGGGTGAATGAGAAATTGAATTTTTAAGTTTGTTGTAACAAAAGAGAAATGGGAAGGAATGGAAATGAGAAATGAAGGGAAAAGCTAAAAGTCTTGTCCCACATTGGAAAATTGTTGTTGAGGAAGTGAGTATATAAGGAGAAACACATCCTTAGCTTGCAAGAAAATAATGGGGTTATGCCTCTCCACACTCTACGTGTGCGCGCAGGGGGGTGTGCAAACCATGGCCGAATTTGGCCTAAAAACCTCAAACTTGTGTGCGGGCGCGTCCTGCTGAGACTTAAAAAATCTCTACAGTTACAACACGTTTTGAAACTTAAAAAACCTGTTTTAATGCAATTAATTCAGACGTTTTGTCGGTTACGGTCAAGACCATTTGTGGGTCTTTATGGACATATTCCAACAGTCATTTTTGAATACTATAAATAGTATTCTTATGTGTTGCAAGAAAGACAAGGATAACAAGAATTACAATACTTGAGTGGAAAAAATTCAAATACTTTTCCGGCAATCTGCCCATTCACTTGCCTATATTTTTGCTAATTTTTTGTTCATACTCCGGTGATTTACGAACAATATCTCAGTTCGTTTTAGCAAAATATTGTGATATATCGTTGCTATAAATCGTTGTATCCTGGGAAACAAGTGTCCCAAAATATTCACTTAGCACCTAGAGAGTGGAGGGCATATTTTGTTTTAAGGAAATCATGTTCCTCAAGAACCTCGATTTTCTGTGTTATTTTATTTATATTATTTCAGCCATCAGGTGCTACATCCTACAGTCTTAAAATAAAATATTCCTTCAAGATGGCTGATACAAACCCAACAATGACGAATGAAATCACCCCGGTGGCTCCCACTGCTCCAACCTCCGCTTCCACCTTTGTTGGTTCAAAGGTCCAAGTTCCTTCGGTGACAATTCCAGTTCACCACCATGACAAGCCGGAGAAGTTCACAGGGATGAACTTCAAAAGGTGGCAACAAAAGATGGTATTTAATTTAACCACGCTGAATTTGGCGAGATTCTTAAGTGGAGATCCTCCCACTCTTCCTACTGAACCCGATGAGCAATCCGTGCTTGCCCAAGAAGCATGGAATCACTTGGACTTTCTGTCCAAGAATTATATTCTCAACAGCCTGTCTGACGCTCTTTACAACGTGTACCTTGGCGTAAAAACTGCAAAAGAGTTGTGGGAAACTCTTGAGAAAAAATACAAGACAGAGGATGTCGGGACAAAGAAATTTCTTGTAAGTAAATTTCTTGATTTTAAGATGGTGGATACTAAACCAGTTGTTAGTCAAGTACAGGAACTACATGTTATTATCTCCAACATTCATGCCGAAGGGATTGTGATAAGCGAATACTTCCAAGAGCCTGCAATAATAGACAAGTTGCCAACCGGCTGGAAAGACTTCAAGAATTACCTCACCCACAAAAGAAAGGAGATGACCGTGGAGGAGCTTGTTGTTCGTCTTCGTATTGAAGAGGACAACAAGAAATCAAGCAAAAGATATGGTGCCTTCGAGCCTAAAGCCAACGTTGTAGAACAAGGCCAAGGCTCGAGGACCAACCCCAAAAATAATGTGAAGAAAAAAGAAAATCCTTCGACCAAAAATTTGGGTCCGAAGAAGGATGAATTTAAAAGAAAATTCACCGGAACTTGCTACAATTGCGAGAAACCCGGTCACAAGGCGGCTCAATGTAGAAAGCCGAAGAAAGACCAAGCGAACTTGGTCAACCAAGATGAGAGACATTTCTCGGCCGTTGTGTCCGATGTATATAAGGAGAACCCCATCCTTAGCTTGCAAGAAAGTAATGGGGTTATGCTCCTCCACACTCTACGCGTGCGCGCAGGGGGGTGCAAATTATGGCTGATTTTGGCCTAAAAACCTCGAACTTGTGTGTGGGCGCGTCCTGCGGACACGAATGTCACAACGATTTGGTGGCGGCCTGACAAGCTAAGTTTTGCATAAATTTTTTGTTTCCCGTCTCAGGAATTGTCTGACCGGAGTCTTGGTCATGCTGACCTGGCTCTTGTCCTGACCTAAGTCTGGGTCATGCTGACCTGACCTGAGTCCGGGTCATCCTGACCTGAGTTTCCTGAAGGTCTTTCCTGACCTGACTGATGGTCCACCCTGACCTAAGTCCTGAAGGACCATCCTGACCTGAAAGGGTCATCCTGAGCAGTTTTTTATGGGCGTTTTCAGGCCTGCTGAGACTTCAAAAATCTCTACAGTTACAACACGTTTTGAAACTTAAAAAATCTTTTTTAATGCAATTAATTCAGACGTTTTATCGGTTACGGTCAAGACCATTTGTGGGTCTTTATGGCCATATTCCAATAGTCATTTTTTAATACTATAAATAATATTCTTATTTGTTGCAAGAAAGACAAGGATAACAAGAATTACAATACTTGAGTGGAAAAAATTCAGATACTTTTTCGGCAATCTGCCCATTCACTTGCCTATATTTTTGCTAAATTTTCGTTCATACTCCGGTGATTTACGAACAATATCTCAGTTCATTTTAGCAAGATATTGTGCTATATCGTTGCTATAAATCGTTGTATCCTGGGAAACAAGTGTCCCCAAATATTCACTTAGCACCTAGAGAGTGAGGGGCATATTTTGTTTTAAGGAAATTGTGTTCCTCACGAGCCTCGATTTTCTGTGTCATTTTATTTATATTATTTCAGCCATCAAGTGCTACTTCCTACAGTATGGTTATTGTGGAAAACAAGAAATGCCATTATTTTTCGAAATGAGAGAACAAAACTTATGGATCTCATTAATGAACTGAAATCAAGAACCTGGAGTTAGATAATTGCAAAGGGGAATCGGAGAAAACAGATAGAGTTTACAGGGTAGAGTTCAAATTTGAGTTATGTTCTTGAGAATTAGATTGGGTCTTGAGTCTTATTAATTTGTATGTATGGGTTATAATGTTGTTCTTGGAGTTTCAATGCTGCGTAGTACTAGTTTAAGTCTTGGTATTGTAATATGTTGAACTGTATGTTACGGGTAATTCTCTTACCCAAATGCGAATGAAATCCTTTTTTCCGATTAAAAAAAAAACTCAAGACATGTACTAAGATATTCAGGAACGCAATATGGATAAGAGAGAAAAAAATAACTCATAGTAACTAATAATACATTAATACTCCTTGATACAATTTAAACCATATGAAAAAAATAATCACAATTCTCAATCAAACATATAGAAAATAAGATAAGGTAGTCTCTCATGGAATAATATCACTCAACACTCATGTGTATAGGATTGATACAAGTATCACTCAACTCAATTCCTAATGAGTAGATCTTCCATAAGCTTGCATCTTTTCTAATTATCAACCGTTTAGAGCACACACTTGACAAAAATCAAAAGGTCTTATAAAGGGGTTTAATGGGCTTTGGTTAAAGGTTGGAAATTTTTGGAAAAGTAGCTAAAAATACTATGATCCAAATAAAGTCATGAAACATCAATGTAGATACTCTTTATTGAACCTGCATGTTGTTCCAAAAACAAATGCAATCCCACTTCTTTCATTTTTTTTTTTTAGTCTACAGAATATTCATTCACCTCATTTCAACACTTATTTTCATCAAATGATTCAATCCCCCTTTTTCTATCTTTTTGTAATTCAGTTCAAATTGGATTAATTAGCCTGATTTGGACCGATTCTAATGAGGAATATAATTTTGGTCTCATAACTTATTTTGTATCTACTTTTGGTCCCAAAAAATTTAATCTTTTAATTTTTTTTGGTTCCATAACTCATTGGATTGTCCAATGTTAGTCTCATTTTAGCCAAAAATTGAATTGTCCAATTTTGATCTCATTTTCAATAATTCTATTGTAGTCTCGTATCAATGATCAGACACAAAATTTACCAATTAATATTTTTACTTGATTACTCCAACAACACTCAATATTAATTTTCCATTCGTGTTTTTCTTTTTTAAATTTTTGCCCAAGATTTTCTTTGAGATCATCGTTCTTTTCCGATCACTCATATCATTTTCTTTATGTTCTTCTGTTCAGCTTCTCTTCATCTTCATTCGTCTGCTCTTTATTGACGACATATCTTTCTCCTATTGCTCGCTTTGGGATTCTTTCTTAGATTTACTATTGGCATGCTTTTGAATTGTGACGTTGCAGATGATCAACAGAAATTGGGATGAGTTTTTTTAGGCGATTTGATTGATGAAGAACCTTAATTTGATCTTGTTATAATTTTATGTTAGTTTGGTTTAGTTTTAATTTTATTTAGTTTCATCTTCTTTTAATATTATTTATTTTATTTAGTTTAGTTTTATTTTATTTTATTTTAATCTTCAATTATTCATGGTGTAATAAAATTAGAATAAAAAATTAAAAATTAAATTCATTTTCACATTCAACATCCACACAAGCATGGCAGATGAAAATCACCATTTTTTATCGGCACAAGAGCGGCATAGTACCACGAACGAAATATTTTTAATCTTTTGGCAAAAATAGAATAAAAATTGACAACTATATAAGTTAAGGGTCCAAATTTTTTTAATAAAATATTGGAACTAAAAGTGGACACTAGATTAAGTTATGGAACCAAAAACTTTTTTTTCTCCAATTCTAATTTGTTTGGCCTCAATTCTCAATATTTAAAAGTTATTATCCTTAAATTGTCATAGAGTTATGATCTTCGCATTGCCACCACCCTAAATTACATTCCTGAAAGCTTGTCCCTAGCAACAATCGTTCCTTTCAATCCGTTTTGTAACTAAATATACAACCAGTACAGCAAGCTAGTGACACCTGTATTAGTTAATAGCATGTATACGTATTAAAGATCGTTCAGAGGGTGGAACGTGCAATGCCACAAATGAAAAGGGGGAACATTAAAATATCAAACCAATAAAAAAACAATATTGATCTTAATTATTGGTGATGGTTAGTGTCCTTTGGATGGACCAGCATTGATTTTATTTAAGACATTTGAATGTGATTAGAGCTGGCAAACAGACTGAGCCGGGCTGGCTAAATCATGTCTAAGGGTCGGGCCGGTCCATTTTTTAATTAGGTTTGTAAAAATTGAGTCCAGTCCAACCCAAATATTAGATAAGCCGAGCTGGGCCCGAATTGTCAACTCTCTTACTATAAAGATGGCAATTGGCTGGCCCACACCACGTCAAGTCATTTTCACGGATCAAGCTGACCCATTTTTCAATCGGGCCTACAAAAATTGGGGTCAGCCCAGCCCAGCTGTAATTGTCAGTTCTAAATGTGATGTTTCTCGTACTCGTCTTTATTTTCTAAACATGGACTAAAGTACCAAAATACGTACTATGATTAAGCAAAGATCTAGCTGTAATTTTTTGGTGTTGAATTAATGCGATTATATATATATATATATATATATATATATATATATATATATATATATATTTATATAAACTTTTGGAGCTCATTGTAACCTATAGGATAGGGTTGGCAAATGAAGATTTTTTTTTGGCAATTGAAAGGTTGCAACTTTTAAAATGTGTAAATTGAGACAAGATTAGTCCGAATCAACCTAAATAGGACTCAAATTCAGCATGAACTTAATTTCTTTTTTGTCGGTAAATGTTAGTTGTTAATTGTTAGAAGTTAGTTCATTAAGTCTCACAAATACTTCAAGAATTATCTTCAAGTCAACCTTATATCTCATTTAATTCGTTCCCAAAGGGAATCGAACACAGACCATTCACTCAAAGGAGGAGCTCAGTAATCAGGTGAGCTAACCCACCTAGTTAAGCTTGAACTTAAATGGCTTGAAATCCAGTATGAATTCAACTAATGTTGGCTCAATTGACATTCCTTTGGCCTCAATTCTTCACTTTTAAATGTTATTATCTTTAATTTGTCAGTTTGAAAAGTATCGGTCTTCATTTTGCCACCTTCCCTAAATTACAATCTTTAAATAAAAAAAAACCCTGGAATACGTGTATGCATTTATCTTTATGTAAACAATCAATTTTTTTATCACATTCTAATTATCACTTAATTACACATGTCATTTATCACACGCTCACACTATTTTTTTAGTTTATAAATGAACCACACAACACCTCACAAATACTCTTACTTTATCTATTTTTCTCTTTAAAATTGTACCACATATGAGTGCAATTTTAATGAACGGGGGTAGTATATTTTTTAGTGCCATTAACTTTAAATAATCATATTCATGAAATCAGTTCAAACGTGCGGTCAATATTTTCGGTGTTTTAGTTTTTACCCTACTAAAGAAATTAATAAATTAAGGAGCTAGCTCTCTAATATTTCATAAGCTATAGTTTTATATAAGGTTCAAAATGTGATTTTTGCTCTAAGATCGAATGCGCATATAGTTTAAACGGACGTGCAACTTGCATTACATTCGTATAAAAGATGAGGCAGATGATAAGTCATTATGTATCGGCAGATGAAAGGTTTAACAAGTTTTATGTAAGTTAGGCATATAATGGGTCATCATCAAAATAAATGAAGAACGTGCATACAATTTACAAAATTCAATTAGAATCTTCACTAGTAATCCAAATTTAATGAACAAATTTTTTAAATCATTTTCCAAAGAAATAAAAAAAATTAATGGATTGAGTGAAAGAATTTAGCTTTAAAAATATGAACTTATAGAGAAGCTAATATCATATAAGAATTTTGCCTCGTCTAAAAATTTGAATTATTAAAAAAAAATTATTTATTTATTTATTTAATTATTTAAACACTGAGAAATAAAAGTACATTAAGTTTGTAAAAAAACATAACATCTAGTAATTGAAATTTGAACTCAAGGCAGGAAATGTATTCTACATGAAGTAAAAATCTACGCACTATTAATTTAAAATTCAAATTTCACCTCTAATTATCAAGTACCCATGGAAAATTCACGAAGAAAAGCTTAAGTTTTGCTTTTCAGTGTTGTTGTCAATATTATTCACAGATAAGAACTAATTAATGAGTATTAATTTATAGGAATGTAAAAACAGGAACCAGGGGTATTTTTGGCATCAAGAAAAAAATTAAAAAGATCTTGCAAAAAGGCACAAACATAACACATAAATTATTAAGAGAAAGTGGGAGAAAACCAACACTTCAGAACAATATTAAATATCAATTCAATACAACTTTATAGTTTAACACCCTCCCCTTTTTTTTTCATACAAGGAAAAAATTATGAACAAAAAGTTCACATTACCAGATATGAAATAAACCAATGTTCGTCAAAATAAAATGTCATCTTCTCAAAGAATCAATGCTGAAAATTTCAAATTAAAAGAAGTCAACAAATAACCGTGTCAAAATATTTACATATTTATATTCATGTTCTCACCACATACTATTTCAAATCAACTATGATAATCATATTAGAGCATAAACATTATCCAAATAGTTTAGGAAACTAAAAAAAACATGAAAAAAATGTTTGTAAACAAAACATTTACATATGCGTATTTAGCACCACTGGATGTTCTCACTCCTATAATATCCCACCGCAATGGAGCACATGTAACACCAGACAACTTATGTGATAATGATCGGAAAAAAATTATGTCGTTTGATTTTTGGAATTCTGATCATGTGAATAAGTGGGTATATATATAATGGTAGTAATTAGAGTGTATTTTAACTGAATTTGAAAGAAGAAAAGAATACTTTGAATACTTTAATTTAATAAAAAATTAAGATGAGTTTATACTAACTTTAATTTAATTAAAAATTAAGATGGGTATACTTCAATTATAATGGAGGTCCAAAAAACCAGGCCCATTCTCGGGTCTCTATCTTTACGGTTCATATCCAGCATTGTATCGAGGCCAAGGTTATTCACAATAGCCTATTTAGTGAATACACTACCCAAATAAATACTTTATCCTTCGTTTATAAATTTTTTCAAAATTTTGTCACTTTTTGGGCAAATTTTTCGAACACAGTAAAAATTGAAAAAAAAAAAAAATCAAAAAAATTTGCTGAAAATTTGTGGAATTTTCGAAAAAGAATTGCCGAAATTTTTTAAGAGTGTGTATTTTCCATTTTGGCTAGTTCTAATAACCTGGCTTTGTATCTAGGGTAGAATGGGCCTTAAATTTAGAGGCCCAAACAGAACTGGATTTATGGGGCCAACTTAATTTTCTCAACTTTTTTGGGCCTACAATTTTTGTTCCCGTGTAAAATTAAATAAAGGCTAAAATGTAAGACTATAATGCTGAAAATTCTAGAGTTCGTGTGTTAAACATTGAGGAGGTAAAAGATCAAATAAATTAATCAAAATGAAATAGACAAATTAAACTTGTGCAGTGGAGGGGTGGATATATATGTCCGATTGTTGCTGAAGTACTTTTTACTTCATTTATATTAGAGGAAGTCTCGTCTCTGGTAGGAAACCAATATTAATTTTATCTATTTTTAACTTAAAATGTGCCACTTTTAAAAGTGGTGAATTTTAATAAAATGTGATAATATTTTATCAAAAGTGATATATTATTTTTGTTTAAAATTATTGTCTCATTTTAATATAATCTTATCACTTTTTAATTTAATGGATCTCATACTGTAAGATGGCTATCTATATATATAATTTTGACATAATATTGGGATTTAGTGGAATTTATATATTCGGTAGAATGAATCTTCAGTTTTCTTTTATAAAAATAAAAAAACATTTTGTTTTAAATGATGGGCAAATTTATTTATACAGACATGTTTTCAATATTTTTTGACAAAATAAGGGGAAGATGAGATATTTATCAAAATAAAGTCAGTCACCTTTGAAGATACTGACTACAAATGCATTCGGTACCCATAAAATTGACTGAATACGTGACATGCAACACTAAGAACATCGAATTACTTTTCCCGATGGGCGTGTCAGTCGGTCCTAACATCTACCTACATAAAAGTTTAAGCAGTGCCGCACTGGGCGAAAAATTCGGTTCCAGATTTGGACCATGTGACACCTACCTACGTAAAGGTTTAATGAGGAAGAAGATGATATATACTCCCACCGCCGTCCCAACATTTTTTTCATAGGTTGAGTTGCACGCATATTAAGAAAAAGTGAAATATGTGAGTGTTTTTATGTTAGTGTTAGTCGAAATGTGTATGTCGAGATGTGTTATTTATGTTAGTGTTTTTATTTGAGGGGACAGTGGACGAGGAAGAAGACACGTACAAAGTTAAAGTTTGAAGATAAGATTATTAGTCGTAATGTGTTAGTGTTATGATATTTAATGTTCAATCGTATCTATTTTCTTAGGATATGTTAGTCGAAATGTGTTAGTCGAAATGTGTATGTCGGGATGTGTTATTTATGTTAATGTTTTCAGGATATTTTATGTTCATGAAAATGTGTTAGTGTATTGAGTACTTTAACTTCACATAGATTGCTATTGCCGTTGTAACATATGTTTAGGATATTAGTGTGATTAATATTACATGTTCAATGGTTTGACAGGTTCAAATAGAATACAGGGTCAGTCTATGACAACATTTTTTTAAAATAAATTGAGGTGGACAAGAATGTACGATAGGAAAACTTGTAAGACCAAATTTTTCATGAGTATGTCTTTCATTTAAGTTCATACAGTTCAACAAT
>JAPKLY010001095.1:12563-69921 GCA_026898435.1 Prunella vulgaris
TTTGTAAGTGTAAAATCATTAACTAATTCACTATGATTTAATTTGTTGGAAGGATGTGTTATGAGGTTGGCGATGCTTTTGAAGAACGAGTGGATGATGGCATCAAATATTGTTGATGAAATCTGTATCCTAAAACGAGAGGGCAACTGGAATTGGGTGTCGTTAGAGTGTGATGACAGCATAGATAAAGCAAAAGAAATGCTCGAATCAACTCGTGCATACATAAATAGGAAGTATAATGAACGGTTCTCATTTACAAATATTCTGGATTGTGTGAAGTCTCTACACAGTAGGTATTTGGTATTTGATATAGTCATAAATTGGCCCGGTGTTCAAGGGGAATGAGAAACCAATTACGTTTATGCGACAGACGAAGTCTGTGATAATTGGAAGGAGGTAACGTTTATGTTTACAATTAATGTTAAATGATATTAAATCGTGTGGGTAATGAAACATTGTCGTAAATGTCCACAAATTCTTCCAATGGCTTTGGCATACATAGATCGGCGCGATCCTTTGTACTATCAAGTAAAAGATTTATTTCAAGGCACAATGTAATTCACCCCCGTTTAGTTGTTATATGGTTCTTCATGTACGGGGTTGGTAGGTAGACTATTTGACATCATGTCTATTATATTAATGTCTGTCAGATTTTCTTATTAATTAAATGTATTTGAATTAATTATTATGCATTATATATTGTTGAATGGACATGCTGTTATGAAGTGGCATGCTATATTTGCAGAGTAGGAATTTTGAATACATATACCAATGGTGAAATATATTTAATTTTTGGACGTAAACTTTTGGACGTTGCTATAAATAATTTGAGAAAATCAACGAAATTATGGAAATTTCTATGGCAACCAACAACTTAAATTATATGTATTTTTATGGTTATGTTTGGGGAAAAATGCCAATGCTGCTCTAATTGGGCAATTAATTAGTCTACGGGACCAGGGGTTGTGGTCATATAATGGTGTGTTGTACACAGAAAGGATAATGCATGCTCGAGACTATATCCATGATGAGTTTATGTTGAATTACGAACTGCATGAGGTGTTAAATCGAGTCAAGGTACTTCGACATCTGCTGAGAGTGTTTGAGTATGTTATTAATTATCCGGGTGTTGAGAGGGATGAGGAAAATGATTTCATTTTGGCTTCGACTGTCCCACTCTGCAAAAATTTGTGAGGTAATATGTCCATTAGTTAATGTATACATACAGTCAGTAGACATTAATTGTATAATGTTGTACATTTTAGGATGCTCCATTGGCAAAGGTTTACAGGTTCCAAGGGGATCCACTATATAGGGATTTGAAAAGGGTGTTTCGTGGTCAGAGGATAAGGACGATACTTTGGAACTGGACCACGTTAGTATGGTTGCGTAGTTGTACAAGGTAGTCGGGTCAAGCAAGTTTAAGTATGTTTTGTACTGCTGTGAGCGTAAAGCTGGTGGTTGTGTATTTAATGTATTATGACTGTGATGTTATGATTAATATGTGTATTTTGACTATTACCCAAAAAACTTTAATATGTAGTCATGTACGTTATATATATGCAATAGATAGACCACATAAAGATACACCATTCAATCACAGAACAACGGTGTTGTTGGATTGAAACTCGGAAAAAAAAAATGGTTAACACAAAGCAAGACACATATTTTTACAAATGTATTAATATCAATCTTTCATGGAGTAAGGAAGAACATGTGGTTCTTCTCCATGCACTTGTGAGCCAAAAGAAGAAAGGGATCTGGCAGTATAATGCTCTCAATCACTGGGAAGGAATCTGCTTGGCCCGGGACTACATGATCTACACATTTCAAAAAGACTACACGCTCGACGAGGTGGTGGACCGAGTGCGGCGTCTTTGTTTTTGGATTAATTTGTTTTTATTTATGATAATGACATCCGGTGTTGATTGGATAAAATTGGATGATATCATCATTGCAACAGCAGATCAATGGGAAGAATGGATATGTGTAACGTGTATGATGTTTATAGTTACTATTGTTTCGTTATGTAAATTCCACTATTGCATAAATTATATGTTTACATTGTGTTTGTATTCTTGATGTAACAGAATAATCCTATGTCGAGAGTCTACTATGACCAAAGGGAACCATTCTATGATGAGATGAAATTTTTATTTGAGGGGACAGTGGACGAGGAAGAAGACACGTACAAAGTTCAAGTTTGGAGATAAGATTATTAGTCGTAATGTGTTAGTGTTATGATATTTAATGTTCAATTGTATCTCTTTTCTTAAGATATGTTAGCCGAAATGTGTTAGTCGAAATGTGTATGTCGGGATGTGTTATTTATGTTAGTGTTTTTAGGATATTTTATGTTCATGAAAATGTGTTAGTGTATTGACTACTTTAACTTCACATAGATTGTTATTGTCGTTGTAATATATGTTTAGGATATTAGTGTGACAAGAATGTACGATAGGAAAACTTGTAAGACCATATTTTTCATGAGTATGTCTTTCATTTAAGTTCATACAGTTCAACAATCTTTTTAGTTTAAAATGATTACCAGTAATTCATTATAGTTCACCTTGTTTGTAAGTGTAATATCATTATTTAATCTTCACTATGACTTAATTTGTTAGAAGGATGGATGATGAGGTTGACGATGCTATTGAAGAATAGAAGGATGATCATGAGTATGTCATTCTTTTAAGTTCATACAGTTCAACCATCTTTTTAGTTTAAAATTATTAAGGGGGCGTTTGTTTCAAATTCATCAATGGTAATGGGAATGAAATTTTATTTTCCTCATTTACCCTTACATATGTTGAATGAGTTTGTGTTCATGGTGGTTACAGCATTAATGTTGTGCTTCACTTTTGGAATAAGTTGACAAAAAATAAAGTTGTTGGGTGTGGTATGGGGGAGTGATTGAGGAGGATGATTATAAAATGAGATGGAGGTAATCAAATGGAGGTAATGATTACCTTATTTAGGAGAAAAAACAATGTTATGTACCTCATTTGTTCTAATTACATACAATTATTACTATGTTTTTATCTCATTCCCATTACCATTGAAGAATTTTCATACCAAGCGCCCCCTAAAAGTAATTCATTATGGTTCACCTTGTTTGTAAGTGTAAAATCATTAACTAATCTTTACTATAACTTAATTTGTTAGAAGGATGGATGATGAGGTTGACGATGCTGTTGAAGAACTAGTGGATGATCATGAGTATGTCATTCTTTTAAGTTCATACAATTCAACCATCTTTTTAGTTTAAAATAATTAACAGTTATTCAGTATGGTTCACCTTATTTGTATGTGTAAAATCATTAACTAGTCTTCACTAAGACTTAATTTGTGAGAAAGATGGGTGATGAGAATGATGATATAGTTGAAGAACGAGGGGATGATCATTAGTATGTCTTCTTTTAAGTTCATACAGTTCAACCACCTTTTTAGTTTAAAATAATTAACAACAATACATTATGGTTCACCATATTTGTCAGTGAAAATTCATTAACTAATCTTCACTAGGACTTTATTTGTTAGAAGGATGGGTGATGAGGTTGATGATTCTGTTGAAGAAAACAAGGGGATGATCATGGGTATGTCTTTCTTTTAAGTTCATACAGTTCAACCATATTTTTAGTTTTAAATGATTAAGAGTAATTTATTATGGTTCACCTTGTTTGTAAGTGTAAAATCATTAACTAATCTTTAATATAACTTAATTTATTAGAAGGATGGGTGATGAGGTTGACAATGCTGTTGAAGAACGAGGGGGTGATTATGAGTATGTCTTTCTTTTATGTTCATACCGTTCAATCATCTTTTTAGTTTAAAATGATTAACAGTAATTCATTATGGTTCATCTTGTTTGTAAGTGTAAAATCATTAAGTAATCTTCACTATGACTTAATTTGTTAGAAGGATGGGTGATGAGCATGACGATGCTGTTGAAGAACGAGGAGATGATCATGAGTATATCTTTCTTTTAAAATCGTACATTTTAACCATCTTTTTAGTTTAAAATGATTTACAGTAATTCATTATGGGTCATCTTTGTTGATGTAATTTTCATAAGCACGATTATGTGGCTATAATCACGTCGATTACACCAATAATAAGCTGAAATAGATGTGAAGCTTTATATGTAAGCAGGTAAATCGTATATAAGCATGTCATTTAAGTAGCACTTTGTTCAGAGGTAAATTTTGTATCCCTTATTCGAATGAATTCGATTACATTATAAAGGAAATTCAAGCTGTTGGATCGTCACCAGCCTGCTTTATCATAAGCTGCTGGTCAGTAGTCTGCTTCACTAGAAGCTGCTGAACAGCTACCTGCTTCACTATAAGCTGCTGACTCATCACCAGCTTAATAACTGGCGACTCGTCAGAGTGTTCTTCGATCTGGTTCTTTCCTCGTGTTCAATCAATTAGACACGTCAATCCGAACTTGATTAATTACTTCTTTAAGCACGCACGTCGATTATTTTATCAACAATCTTGTTTGTAAGTGTAAAAGCATTAACTAGTCTTCACTATGACTTAATTTGTTAGAAAGATGGGTGATGAGGTTGACGATGCTGTTGAAGAACGAGGGGATGATCATTAGTATATCTTTCTTTTAAGTTCATACAGTTCAACCATCTTTTTTGTTTTAAATGATTAACATTAATTCATTATGGTTCACCTTGTTTGTAATTGGAAAATCATTAATTAATCTTTACTATGACTTAATTTGTTAAAAGGATGGGAGATGAGGTTGACGATGCTTTTGAAGAACGAGGAGATGATCATGAGTATATCTTTCTTTTAAGTTCACACAGTTCAATCATCTTTTTAGTTTAAAATGATTAATAGTAAATCATTATGGTTAATATTGTTTATAAATGTAAAATCATTAACTAATCTTCACTATAACTTAATTTGTTAGAAGGATGGGTGATGAGGTTGATGATGCTGTTGAAGAACGAGGAATGATAATGAGTATCTATTTCTTTTATGTTCACTCAGTTCAACAATTTTTTAGTTTAAAATGATTAATACTAATTCATTATGGTTCAGCTTGTTTGTATGTGTATAATCATTAACTAATCTTCACTATGACTTAATTTGTTAGAAAGATGAGTGATGAGGTTGATGATGCTCTTGAAGAACGATGGGATGATCATGAATATGTCTTTCTTATAAGTTCATACAGTTCAACAATCATTTTTGTTTAAAATTATTAACATTAATTCATGGGTGCTTTACATATTGTTTAAAAATTTGCACAGAAGTGTTTTTTGTGTTTGCACGTAAGTGTTTTTTTTTTTTTTGCACATAAACAGTTTGTAATTTGTGCGAATTTGTTGAACCAATTTGTATTTTTTTCTTAATTCATTATGGTTCATCTTGTTTGTAATTGAAAAATCATTAAATAATCTTCACTCTGACTTAATTTGTTAGAAGGATGGGTATGAGGTTGAAGATGTTGTTGAAGAACGAGGGATGATCATGAGTATGTCTTTCTTTTAAAATCATACAGTTCCACCATCTTTTTAGTTTAAAATGATTAACAGTAATTCATTATGAGTCGCCTTATTTGTAAATGTAAAAGCATTAACTAGTCTTCACTATAACGTAATTTTTTAGAAAGATGGGTGATGAGGTTGACGATGCTATTGAAGAACGGGGGGATGATCATGAGTATGTCTTTCTTTTAAGTTCATACAGTTCAACCATTTTTTTAGTTTAAAATGATTAACATCAATTCATTATGGTTCACCTTGTTTGTATGTGTAAAATCATTAACCAATCTTCACTATGACTTAATTTGTTAAAAGGATGAGTGATAAGGTTGATGATGATGTTGAACAAGAGGGGATGATCATGAGAATGTCTTTCTTTTAAGTTCATACAGTTCAATATCTTTTTAGTTTAAAATAATTAATAGTAATTCATTATGGTTCACATTGTTGTAAGTGTATAATTATTAACTAATCCTCACTATGACTTAATTTGTTAGAAGGAATGTTGATGAGATTGACGATGTTGTTGAAGAACGAGGGAATGATAATAAGTATGTCTTTCCTTTAAATTCATACATTTTAACATGTCTTTCTTTTAAATTCATACATTTTAACCATCTTTTTAGTTTAAAATGATTAATAATAATTCATAATGATTCACCTTGTTTGTAAGTGAAAAAATCATTAACTAATCTTCACTATCACTTAATTTGATAGAAGGATGGGTTATGAGGTTGACGATGCTTTTGAAGAACGAGAGGATGATCATGAGTATGTCTTTCTTTTAAGTTCATACAGTTCAAACATTTTTTTAGTTTAAAAAGATTAACTACTCTTCATTTTGGTTCACCTTCTTTGTAAGTGTAAAATCATTAACTAATATTTACTATGACTTAATTTGTTAGAAGGTTGGGTGATGAGGTTGACTATGCAGTTGAAGAACGAGTGGATGATCATGAGTATGTCTTTCTTTTATGTTCATACAGTTCAATATCTTTTTAGTTTAAAATTCTTAATAGTATTTTATTATGGTTCACCTTGTTTGTAAGTGTAAAATTATTAAATATTCCTTAATTTATTAGAAAGATTGTTGATGAGATTGACGATGATGTTGAAGAACGAGGTGATGATCATGAGCATGTCTTTCTTTTAAGTTCATACAGTTCAACAAACTTTTAATTATTTTAAAATGATTAACAGTAATTCATTATGGTTCACCTTGTTTGTAAGTGTAAAATCATTAACAAATCCTCACTATGACTAAATTTGTTAAACGGATGAGTTATGAGGTTGACGATGCTTTTGAAGAACGAGGGATGATCATGAGTATGTCTTTCTTTTAAGTTCATACAATTCAACCATCTTTTTAGTTTAAAATGATTAGCAGTAATTCATTATGACATGAAGAAAAAAATTAAAAAAATCTTGCAAAAAGGCACAAACATAACACATAAATTATTAAGAGAAAGTGGGAGAAAACCAACACTTCAGAACATTAAATATCAATTCAATACAACTTTATAGCTTAACACCCTCCCCTTTTATTTTATTTTTATTTCACACAAGGAAAAAATTGTGAACAAAAATTTCACATTTCCAGATATGAAATAAACCATATGTTCGTCAAAATAAAATATCTTCTCAAAGAATCAATGCTGAAAATTTCAAATTAAAAGAAGTCAACAAATAACCGTGTCAAAATATTTATATATTTATATTCATGTTCTCAGCACATACTATTTCAAAATCAACTATGATAACCATATTAGAGCATAAACATTATCAAAATAGTTTAGGAAAAAAAAACTAGAAAAAAAAGTTTAAAAATAAAACATTTACATATGCGCACTACTGGATTAGGGCCGTTCTTTAGCATGTACATTCAGTGACATGTCACAGGGCCCCCAAAATTTAAGGGTCCAATTTTGAAATTTTTTTAAATTAATATAGATAAATCTTAATAAAATTATTCTTATATTTCAAAGCACAAAAAATTAGGAAGTTTGTTAGTCAGTTAAGATATGAGACGTTATCTATAAATACGTACTTTACATTTTTCAAATATTGAAACATATTTTTTTTCAACAATTATAAAATATAATATTGCAAATGCACATTAAAAAATACTACAACATCAAGAAAATTTTTTTAGCAAAAAATCTTGTACTTTCCTCCTTAATTTAATTTTAATTAATTTTTTCTCAAAAAATTCACCAAATTCATGGTGTTTAACGACCAATTATATTTTATTTATGTTGGTAATTGTTTAATCTTCTTTAATTATTTAACTTCAATCATTATATTTGAGGCCTTGTTTTAAAAAGTAGCACAGTGTCTCCATATTCTTTGGGATAGGCCTGCACTGGATGATCTCACTCCTATAATTATATCCCACCGCAATGGAGCACATGCAACACCAGACAACTTCTATGATGATGATCGGAGAAAAAAAGTGTCGTTTGATTATTTGGAATTCTGATTGTATGAATAAGTGGGTATATGATGGTTGTAATTAAAGTGTATTTTAACTGAATTTGAAAGAAGAAAAGAATACTTCGAATATTTTATACGAACTTTAATTTAATTAAAAATTAAGATGAGTTTATACTCACTTTAATTTAGAGAAAATTACAGGTCGGTTATTAGATTAGTATACTAATCTATAGTTAGTTCTATTAAATCAAAACACTTCCACTGAGTGTTTTACTTACTATCAAAACCCATAAACTTCCTATAAATTACAACTATTGCCACTGACTAAAAACAGATCCAAAATCTGTTAATTAATGCAAATCTCCCATAATCATATCTTCGTAGATTTCATATCTTCCTAAATCTTTTCCTAATCAATTTCTCTCTCTCTCTACAACACAAAATGGGGAAGATTTGTTGTGGGTCTCGACAACGGAGCAGGCGAAAGGTCGATTTTCCGAAGGGGAAGCCAATTTTATGAGGTTCGATTTTCCGGCAGCGGAGGCTCCGACATTGGAAAGCCCCAAATAGGCTGGATATTGACCAAGGTTACGGCGGTCTGCGATTGTTATGGCGTTTCATCTTCTTCACCTTCGCCATCGAGGTGGGTTTTCAAGGAGGTGAAGAAATAGGAAAGAGGTCGAAGGGGAGTCGGATTTTGTGAAGGGGGTCGGAGGCCATGGGTCATCGGCTTCCATGGCGAATTCCAGCATGGAGGTGATGAACGATTTTAGAGTGTCTTCCTTCATTCTTCAGAGTGGACGGCGTCGAGTTTTCGTCAAAAGGTACGACTTCGATCTGGAAGCACCGGCATCGGACGACAATAGAGCACTGTGGGCTTGTTCCAATTTCGATTTTCTTTATCCGGGCGGCGGCATAGGGTTTTGATTTCAGGTGAATTCATTATTTTTATATTCTTCCAATTTCGATTTCTTCGTCAGTGGCTTCAATTAGGGTGAGGAAGAGGATGTAGGGGCTTTGACGACATGGAGGCTTTTTGTTTCGAACTCAGTGGCTTCCACCATGGTGGTTTCGTACTCAATGGCTTCTATCATTGGGGCACTTCTACTATTAGGGAACAATTTTTTCTCTGTTTGATTTTTGTGTTAGTGGGTTGGGTCAGTTTCAGAGATGAGCACTCTGGTTGTGACGACGGGTGTAGGCGGAACTCGGTCGCGGCGGTGGTGTGGGCTTGAGGCGGAATGAGATCGATACGGAATGGGAACTCAGTCCGAAACTTAACAAAAAAACAGCAATCAGCAACTAAAGTACATTACTGCAACCTTGCCGGAAAAGGGGTTGTTCGAAACTTAAAAAAACCAGTAATTAGAAACTAAAGTACACTAATTAGTTCAATAGTACACTCGCAAATGCAGTAGTACAGATCATCGGAAATTATGACCTTGCCGGAAAAGAGGTTGTTCGAAACTTAAAAAAACCAGTAATTAGCAACTAAAGTACACTAATTAGTTCAATAGTACACTCACAAACGCAGTAGTACAGATCATCGGAAATTATGTCAACAAAGAAATCCAGGAAAAATTAAAATATTTGTGATTTGATTGCTACAGTTAGCTGTCACGTCATCTGACACCTTTTTCGTGTATGAAACGCCAACTTTTTCTGAAAATAATTTACAAAGTACAATCAGGATTAACTGGTACACTCATACAACCGAAAGTACATAAAAAAACTCATTAGTACACATGGCAGTAGCCAAAAAGTTGTTTTGCACCTACTTTAAATGTTTCAATTTCGCGGGACTGCCTTTAAATTTGAGGTGCTTTAAAGCACTACAATGTTATTACCCCTTTAATTTAATTAAAAATTAAGATGGGTATACTTCAATTATAATGGAGGTCCAAATAACCGGGCCCATTCTCGGGTCTCTATCTTTACGGTTCCAATCCAGCATTGTATCTAAGTCGAAGGTTATTGACACTATCCTCCGTTTATTAATTTTTTAAAAAATTTTGTCATCTTTTGGCAATTTTTTTCAAACACAGTGAAAATTGGAAAATTTTAAAAAAAAATTGCCGAAAATTTGAGAAATTTTTTGGAAAAAAACGGCCAAATTTTTTTATGAGTGGTGTATTTACCATTTCGGCTAGTGCTAATAACCTGGCCTTGTATCTAGGGTAAAATGGGCCTTAAATTTAGAGGCCCAAACAGAACAGGTTTTGTGGGGCCTTGTACAACAGGCTGGTAGGTCAATTGGCTCAACTTAATTTTCTCAACTCTTTTGGGCCTACAATTTTTGTTCCCGTGTAAAATTAAATAAAGGCTAAAATGTGATACTATAACGTTGAATTTCATAGATTGAATGTATGTGCACGGAATGTAAAGAATTATCCAATGAAAATTCTAGAGTTCATGTGTTAAAAATTGATGAGGTAAAAGATCAAGTAAATTATTTAAAAATGAAATAGTCAAATTATACTTGTGCAGAGGAGGGGTGGATATATATATATGTCTGTTACTTGTAGCTGAAGTACTTTTTACTTCATTTATAATAGAGGAAGTCTTGTCTCTGGTAGGAAACCAATATTATTTTTATCTATTTTTAACTTAAAATGAGCCATTTTTAAAAGTGGTGAATTTTAATAAAATGTGATAATATTTTATCAAAAGTAATATATTATTTTTGTTTAAAATTATTGTCACATTTTAAAATAATTAATCTTATCACTTTTTAAATTTAATGAATCTCATATTGTAATATGGCTGTCTTTATATAATTTTTGACATAGTATTGGGTTTTAGTTGTATTTATATATTCGGTAGAATGAATCTTTAGTTTTCCTTTATAAAAATAAAAAACTAATACTTAAATATTTTTGTTTTAAATGGTGGGGTAAATTTATTTATATAGAGATGTTTTCAATACTTTTTGTCAAAATTAGGGGAAGATGAGAAATTTATCAAAATAAAGTTAGTCGCTTTTGAGGATGCTGACTACAAATGCATTCGGCACCCATAAAATCGACTGAACATGTGGCATGTAGCACTAGGAGCATCGAATTACTTTTTCTGATGGGCGTGCCAGTCGGTCCTAAGAGAACTGACTAGAGGAGACAATGGCAGCAATATCATGTAGGTCGGCAGACTTATTGCTACATTCCGTGATGTAGTTGTCATTCTCTCCTCCAATCGATTCTTTTAGAATTGACTGGCACGCCCATCGAGAAAAAATTAATTCGATACTCCTGATGGTGCATGCCATACATCCAGTCTATTTTATGGGTATCGACTACATTTATAGTCGGTAGCTTTCAAGCCGACTGGTTTTATTTTGATAAACATCTCATCTTTCCCACTATTTTAACATAGAATGTTAAAAATAGTTCTACATAATTAAATTTGCCGATGAAATTGGAATCAGTTTCTCTTCTTTTATTTCGAGGTGCGATCGGTCAATGGATGGTTAAGGGGGTGACATTTAATATTTGGATAATGTGTAGGTTTTTTCTTTTTTTCCTTTTTTAATTGGAGTGGGTAGAAAATATTCTAATTTAACTTCAAAATAAGTAGAATAGATTTTCTCCCTTTGATTTAAGTAAAATTACTAGGATTTATTGTTTGGAAATTTGGTTAATTGAATTAATTGTCCTTATGAGTTGTATGGGATATCATGTTAGACTGTTTAATTGGAGGACTAATTATTAATTTCATAAAAATTAATTGATTCTACCAGTAGAGTAGATGATCATGATGTATTTAAAATTTCAAAATCGAATTTCAATGCAAGAAAAATTAATATTCGAAGATGTGAAATCATATATCCAATAAAAAAAAATTGATGGGTTCATGAGAAGGTAAAGAGGGTTAAAGCGCATTTAAGTAAGTACCCCCAACTCACTCACTATGTACACGCACTCACTCCCGCTGCTGTCCAACTGGCACGACATTGGACCTGGATCCAAATTCGACAATTGGTCTTTGGACCCACCCATCATTTTGAAGATCCAAAAACTCGAATTGGACTGATCTAGTTGGTCAATATACTACTTAAATTATATTTTGAATTTAGAATATTTATTTGTAACACTCGAATTTAATTTAAGCTGGAATACTTAAGACTTTGAATCCGAAATAATTATCAATAAGGTTCATTGAATCCAGATATTTTAACTCCCAAGCAAGGTAGTTACCAAATTTCATGTGTAAAATTATAGTTTGCATCAGATTTTCATCTGTTTTCGTAAGTCAGTATACGACTGCCTCTCCTAGTTTCTCAACAATTACGAGTTAAGTTGCCTATATTTATGATATTAAATTCAGATTTCAAAACACACAAAATTTTTGTTTTTCCTACGTTCATATTAGGAGTTCGTCCAACTCTATACTCCCATAGTTTGTCGTAGTTCTTATGTAGTGATATTAGTCTTATTGAGGCTAAATCGTTTCACATGAGGAGACATCACGTATATTTTGTGAGTACTAGTCAAAATATGTATAAATGTCTTGTGAAAAAAGATATTTCCTTAACTTAATTTCTTCCTATTTTCAGTCCGTTCGGTATTTCAGTATATTCACTAACATTTACAATATTAAAATATTATATATTTCTTACAAGTCCATGCTTATATTCCACAGTTTATTTAGTATATTTTTATATTAATTTTAAAAATAGTGCGACTATTCATACACCAAATTCCTCTAAATATACCCCCAATTATTAAATATATATATTTAATTTAAAATGAAAAATTAATTTAACTTACTAAATATACCCCTTTTTTTTTACCTATTCTTCTTCTCTCTCACGTCCTACTGCTATATTCATGGAGTCCAATTATCTTCGAAACTATTCTACATTTATACGCAGCCTTAAATTTTGATGTTGACAATCAATTTATATTTTATCCACATACACAATTTACAGATCAATTCAATCTCATTTTTTATGTTTTGTTATTGACATCAAACTAATTTAAATTATAAATTTTTATTATTTATTGATGAAATATTATTATACACAATAAATAATTAAAAGGGCATATGTCTATTGTTGAAGAGAGCCGCGGAAGGGATGACATGGAAGAGGATGGGCCGTCGTATTTTCCACGACGATACAGAAAGGTTGAAAATTATGGAATTTTGGATGGGGAAAATGATGATTTTCAGGCAGAAAAGAAAAAAACTCCGGTGAGATCTGAAGGAGCGTGGAGAAGAAGACATGGTGTTCGTCTAGTGAATTCTTTTAAAATTTTATTCCGTTGCAATAGATAAAATGACGACGCAAAGTTTTAGTTCTCATTTCTTAAAAATGGCGATGCATTTGTGGATCATTAATATGACTTGAGAGAGATGAAAACTAGGTCAAAATTGGAAAAGAGTATAATAATAAACAATGGGGTATGTTTAGTATTTTAAATTAGTTTTTATTTTAAATGAAGTATGTTTAATTATTGGGTAGGTATATTCGCACCTTTCTAAAAATCCATAAAATAACTTGTTCATTGAATGTGGTGAACTAAAGAAGATTTCAGTTGAATTATAATCTGTATCCACGTTCTTCATTTATTTTTAAGAAGGCCCATTATATGCCTAACTTGCATAAAACCTTTCGTCTGTGGGTACCTAATGACTTATCAACTGCCTGATCTTCAATTGCTTCTCATGGACTGTCTTTTCATTTTTTTTATCTTTACATACCACAAACAATCATATGCAATATGATAGGGACAAATATTTTTTAACAACGGTAATGTACGGGATATCAAAATGAAGATTAATTTTTCGGACTGTCAAATAAAGATCATAACTTAAAAAATGGCGAATGAATGCCTAATTAGTCTGAAAAAATAAAATCGAATCAATTTGTGGGGAGGAAAAAAATCTTTTAAAAAATTTTAAGTAACTGGCTGTTAAGATTAATTCCTAAAATAATTTCACAAAAAATTGTTTAAAATAGGAATTAAATTTTATTTTGAAAAGAATTTAAAACCCAAGACAATTTTAAATTAATAAAAAAAAAATACATCTTATAAACTCTAAAATAATTTATAAATTGTTTAAAATAAATTTACCCTCGGTAACTTAATTCTCAGAGACGTGTTTCAGTTTTTCACCTTGTCGTCTTCATTTCTTCTCCTATTAATAATCTTTCTAGGAAGTCCAAAATCATAATCGACAGAAGCTGCCAAATCCGAGGTTTTGCCTCCTCTTGAAGCGCTCGCTACACTCCACCGCCTATCAAGAACCGGCACTTGGTTCCTCCGGCAATTCCATCCTTAATCTCACTCTGCGTACGTTTAATTTCAATGTTTATTTTTATTTGTTCTAGCTACATTGGTGTACAGCAATGGATTAGGTGGGTCCTGGCTGGGTGATAGACGATGTTTATGTTCAAAAATAGTAGGAGAACTTTGATTTCATTACATTCTCTATGTACAACAATGAGGGTTATGATTATCCACTTTCTGATTGTGATTTGCAGGGGAATACAACATGGGCAAACTCAAAACCTAGACGTAACATTCAAAGAAGAACTGAAACGACGAAGTTCTTCTATTTGTCTCCTGCAGCTGCTCCAACTCCCTTATACGGAATATTTTGATCCCGACGAAGAAATTTTCCTATTTGGCTCCTGCATCACATTAGAAGACGTCCTCTGTATTACAGGTTTGCCCATTACGGGTAAGGCACTTATTTGCAAGAATACCGCTTTCAAAAAGATATACGCTTCATTTTCTGCAATCCATAGCTATGGATATAAATAGGGAAACAGAGCAGAGAATTAGGGCGATTCACTCTTTTATCGTCCCCAGCAGCGATGGTTTTGCCAATTTTGGGACTCTTCTAGTCCCAATATTTTGCAACAACTACTACGTGCTTCACCTTGTTCCCAAACAATTCAATGGTGAAATTTCCATATGTCAAGAATAAACAAAACAGAGGCGGCGCGCCACCAAATTTCAAAAAGCATTACGAGAAAGAAAGATCAAAAGCTAGTCCAGGATTTTCTACCTCCCACAACTCCACCACCCTAGATTTTGGCATTAAAATACGTATGTGTTTCTTCTTATTTTTGTATTTTTACTTCTCTTCAACTTTCAATTTCCAAATTTTAATTGCTTCCAATCTGTAGACACATGGCAACGAATACATCTGATATACGGCGCAGTAAGACATCGCGAAAAGAGATTCGATTTAGAAAATGTAGATCATATCGTGAAAGAGAGATCAAGAGTCTGTTGAACTCTAATGTCTTACCATATCCGTTTCAGGTCAGCATGTTTTACTTAAATATTATTGTGTTATTCAGTTTTAAGTTAGTATTAATATTGTTGTTTTTATTTATATATTTCATTATCTATTATTTTCCCTGACATGCATACTCCAGAGGCTAATGATAAAATTTTTGATGCATGCAGATCTCAACTAATGTTGAAAGCCAATTGGAGGATAAGTATGTGTCTTTATTTTAAACTTTTAGAATTATTTTATCTTCTATAAGTATAAAATCATTAACTATTCTTCACTATGGCTCAATTTGTTAGAGGGATGGGTGATGAGGTCGAAAATGCTTTTAATAAACTCCAAATGGATGATCATGAGTATGTCTTTCTTTTAAATTTATAGAATACATTCACATCTATCAGTGTAAAATCATTAACTAATCTTCACTATGATTTAATTTGTTAGAAGAATGGGTGGTTGAGAATGCTTTTGAAGAACCAGGGGATGATCATGAGTATGTCTTTCTTTTAAATTCATACAGTTCAACCATCTTTTTAGTTTAAAATGATTAACTACTATTCATTATGTTTCACCTTGCTAGTGGATTTGTTGATCATTAACTAATATTCAATATGGTCCATCTTGTTAGTGCATGTGATGATGCTCTTGCAAAATTTCAATCGAGGTTCCCAAGAAAAACTGATGTTATTGTTGTATATACGATGAAGGATAAATAACATTGATACTAGGAAGGAGAATGTCAAATTATTTGACATACTCAATCGAGGTTCCCAAGAAAAACTGATGTTAAATGTCAAATTATTTGGACACCATTTAGCTTTTATTAACCTTTCTGTTATAGCTTAAAAATATATCTTTTAAAATAAAATATTGACATATAGATAAATATGCATGTGTAGTGTTATATGGGTGTGATGTAAATTGATTTTTTTTTTTTTAGTGTGTAAATTTGTGTGGAACGAACTGTGCAAATATATGTGGTATTTTTTTCCCTTTTTTTTTTTTTTGACACATACAGTCTGGTCCATTACCAAAGCTATGCTGATGAGCTTATAATTTAGGTGCTGTGAAAAGTTGATCCCAGATCCTCATCAACTTTGCGATGATATGGTTAAGCCTCTTGGAAATATTAAAGAAGCCGCTTCTCAATGACGATCATACATGGAAAACTTGTCTAAGATTATCTAATCTCATGTGATTGATATCACTTAATGTATGTTTGCAATTTCCATTAGAATTAAAAAAGTGATATTAAGAAATTTTTGTAGCAAAATAAAAAATAAGAGTGTTTTAAATTTAAGTGATTTTAAAAGATGATTAAGAAAAATATCCTTGCAAAATAAGTGCTTTTGAAAAGGGTATTGAATATTATTTTCTTGGGGAATTGTGTAGAAGTACTTAAATAGAAGTTAAAAGCTAAAAATTTGTTCATTGACTAAGTTAAATAGAATTAAAAAAGTGATATTAAATAATTTTAGTAGTAAAATGAAAAATAAGGATTGTTTTAAATTTAAGTGATTTTAAAAAATAATTACGAAAAATGTATTTGTAAAAGAAGTGCTTCTAAAAAGAGTATTGAGTATTATTTTCTTAGAAAATGTGTAGAAGTGCTTAAGTGGAAGCTAAAAGCTAAAAATTATTGCTTGACCAAAAGTAGTAATAACACTTCAAATAGTAGTTGAAAACATGTTTTAAATATTTTTTAAAAAAAATAAGCACTTTTATTTTTTATTTAGAGTTTGCAAACAAGCACTAAAAGTAGTAATAAACACTTAAAATAGTTGTTGAAAACATGTTTTAAGTGATTTTAAAAAAAAAAAAAACACTTTTACTTTTTATGTTGAGTTTGAAAACAGGCACTTAATTTTTAATAAATAAGAAAATCATTTTTAATTTAACATAAAATGTAATACTTCTTCCGTCCCAACATTTTTTTCACAGGTTGAATTATACGCATGTATATTAAGAAAAAATTGAAGTAGGTAGGTGTAAAATTAAATAATATATAAAATATAAAAAAATGTACTTTTATACGTTAGTCTTAAAATGATGCATCTTGTAAGTGTTTTTCTGAACTCTTAAAAACAGAGAAACTTTCTATTTTAAGTGATACCAAAACATGGTGGAACAGTCTCACACAGAGCTTGTTCTGCTCAGGATCATATTTTAGGTTTGCAATGTGTTGTTGTAATAGTCGGTCACAAGTCTCCGTATACTCATATCTCCAAATCAATTTTATATCTCTCTCCCATTCGTTCTCAAAGAAAATTGAACCCGGGTTGAGTGAGTAGCCCAGTGATCAGGTGAGCTAGAGAGTCATTTGTGTTATGTGAAATATATAGTTAAGCAATTTTATAAATGGCATTGACAATTGTAATAATTAAGAAACCAACTTATGAGAGTCGTTGGTGTTATGTGTTACTCATGAAAATATAAAAGAATTTAACGCATGAATTTTTTTTACTTTGTCAATGTTAATCCTGTTTTTGTGTATGTCACGTCCCAAACATTACAAATGATATTGTAACTTTGTCCGTGACTATAAATAAATAGTCCTATATATTTATACTTTTCAATTTTAATCCTTATATATCAATTCTGTTACTTTCCACCAATTAAATAAACAAAACTTCCAAAATACAAATGATCATGGATATTAAATAGTCCATCCTTCTTAAACCACAACATCAAAAGATAACCTCAAACAAACATTCACTTATATTGGTAAAGTTTATACTTAAACTCCAAATCAGGCTTCCACCATTGATGTATTCCATGAGCTTCCTTGAAGCTCTGAGAAGGGCTCGAGTTAATCGTCAAATACGCCGACGGAATCAGATGCACCGCCTCTGAATCCTTCCCACGAGCACCCGAAACAATGCTTCCAATCGAATGCTTGGTCGCAATCTTCCCAATTTTTCCAGCTCCAATCGAGTCCATCCTCTCCCGATGTTCAAAGTATCCGATATACTCCGAACAAATCATATCCGATTGATTAACAAACAAGTAAGGAACCCAAGTCGACAATGCAATGAACGCGTCGTTTTCCCCGCCTGTCTTGGGCACGTGGCCGCCATTGGCGGCCACAGCCAGTCCAGCAGTGATGACACTGCTGGCAAGCCTCAGCCCTAACTTCACCTTCTCATTTTTTATCCTTTCGATGGGAGGAGAGGCGAAGGGAGGGTTGAAGAGGTAGGACTCAAGATGAGTCATCATATTCTTCACCATATGTCTACCTATCAGCAATCCTAAGGATGAGCCGAGCGAATGCCCGGCAAGCCAGACGTTTCCAGGGCCGGCCCTGGAAACAACCCGGCTTGCCGATTCGCACCCGATTTGGAAAGTTCGGCTTTCTTGGAGATTGTTGATCATGCAATTAAGGCCTGTCCTGAATTCCTCTGCTCTGCCTTCGGATTTGGAGATTTTTCCACGGAATGCGAGGACGTATTGTGGGGGCCTTTGGCCTACGTAGTTGAGCTGATAAGGGGGGTAGAATTCATAGATAGCTCCGAAGTAGGATTGATCATTGGTGTCGATCAAAACTTGTTCCAATTTGAAATCGAGGCACATCCACCATTGTGGGGCCAGGGCTTGATGCCCCTGCCGGTTCTGTTGTCGATCCTGTTCCAGCACGTACACTCCTTGAACTAGGCTTGCTGCAATTGACCTTCTGTGGTTTGAATTGTTCCTATCGAAACAATCTTGGAATTAGCCACATTTTTTATAAGGAATAGAGAGAGGGAGGGAGAGAGAGAGAGCTTTTTACCAATCAATGGGAGTAAGAAATTTTGGGCCTGAGAGGCCATAATTTTCCCTGTCTGATGCCATTGCTCCTAGTTTTTGTCTGGAATTAAAACCTTGAAACAGAGAGCAAAATCAAGTAAACGAATCAAAATAAATAAATAAAAGTCTCAAGAAAGTAGAAATCTTTGTCTTAAGTCATGATTCCACATTGGTAGCACATACTGTTTTTACGGATGCATGAAAATACTTGCTTTATTTTATTATGCTGGGAGAGAGCACATACAGAGTTAATAGAAGGGAGACTATATATTCTCTTGACTGACTTATAGCCAACTAGTCGGCACCTAATCTCTAATCCTCACTTGATCGATCCAATTTATATTAAATCGTTAAATTTTTTTTGGGAATAGTAGTTAATACCTAGAACGCATTAAGCTGCGACTAGACCGATTAAATAACGATTAAACTCATGGGTGGACCCAAAATTTAATAATGGATTGGACTGAATTAAAAGGGTTTGACACATTAAAATTTTTATATTACAAAATATTTTGGTATTTACTTAAGGCCCTGTATATTTTGTTAAACTTATTTTAAATATTTTAAAAGATCTATCATTTTGTAAGTTATTTAACAATTTATTATACATTATTAAGTAACTTATGAATTGATAAAGTGTTTGATTAATAAAATATATAAAATCTTTGATAATTTATAATAAATATTTTAAATATAACTCTAACCAAATTTCATGGAGTTACTCTATTGCTGATAAAGATTTTTTTCTCAAATCTTTGTACTTAATTTTTTGCGAAAGACAAAAAGAAACAAAATTGGGAGTTTAGACCACAACAGCAGGCTGCAGCTAGGCGGAGTATTATTTTATGTATGATATATTATTATTTAATTAAATAATGAATTATATTTTTTATTTAGGTGCTTTCGATTAGTCACAGATTAATTCCTAACTGGTCATTCTAGTCGATAGATTATAATGGTCCGACCGACTAGCAACTTTAAGAGCATTAATTCTCCATAAACAAACTAGGCCTTTGAAAAACAAAAACACAAGAAAAAAAAAAAAGAGATATTTGTTCCCGGCATAACATGCTTATAAGGGTTCAAGACATTCCGACAGACAAATTCTGGATTGGATTTTTAAAATTTGGGTTAAACTCAAATACAAAAAATATTAAATGGTCTATACAAATAGAAGGATCAAGATTTTTCTACAAGCTAGTTTCTTCAAGAATCATGGACTATACAATAGATTCACTAATTCAAAAACTTTTCAAGCTAATTAATTTTTTTTTTTTTTTTAAAAAACATTTTGAGTTGTCTGACTAATTAAGGATCCAAATTGCAAATCCACTCTTTTCTAAGTATTAATCCAAGCTCTATCATCAACTCAAGAAAAAAGATCTCAAGGAATCTAGACAAAAAATTAAGATTGAGATAATCCGTGGGATTATTACATTAATTAGGAATTTAATTATAAGCTAAATAATGTTGCCACATTCGTATTGAATTAATTAAAATTACCTCACGGATCAAAAGCTTTCTCTATCTAAGCTTTGCTGCTACTCATCAACTTCTCATTACATGCATAAAATTCTGTGTATATATATATATAATATTTGTATGCAAATGGTAAAGAATCTCATTTTCAGCAAGTTGGAAATTAACAAAGACTTTAGATAAGAACTGCAAACAAGTTGCAAAAATAAATCCATTGACTCCGATATTAAGAATTGAAGTAAATGGATTCAAACTATTTAAAGATTAAAAAACATGTTTTTTTTTTCTTATATAATTGAAATTTGCGATGCATTCCATGTGACTATAACGCGTTTCTAACCTGTCTTCAAATATATAATTATATATGGGGAAAATTATATTGGGCTATTTAACTGTAGTAAATAATTGTTTTAATGTTCGTACAACTAGTAAGCATTCCAAACTGTGATTGGTGCACTACTATTATTCAACGAAAATAATTTATTGGCACTAATCAATTAATATTGTTTAATAAAAATAATTAATAGCATTTCATAATGCATTTGTATTGGATTTTATGTGCGCCATGTCTTTGCTAATTATAATTCCCTCAGTCTCTTTTTTGTTTTTCTATTTAACTTTTCAAACTCTTTTTATATATTAAAATTACACTTTATTCAACTAATAATTTCATATAAATATATATATACATACATATATTTTTATAATTTTATTTATTTAAATAGATTAATATTTTTAATAAAAATATATTTTATTCATTTAAATTCTACAAATCTATTCCCTTAAAAAGAATTGAAAACTTTAAATAAAAAAAACAAAAAAAAACGGAGAAAATAATATATATACATGCACACGGATATAACAAAAAAGGGTCGGGTCGTTTAGACAGCTCTACCCTTGAGAATCACCACCACCAAAAGTCAATGCATGGGAAGTTGCCTGACTCTTTCTCTTTATTGCATCACAGTCTTCTTTATATTTTGACTCTCTCTAGCACTCTCTTAAGATGGAGTTTATTTATATTTGGATGTAGAAAATGGAGCACCTTCGAATAAAAAAAATAAAAATAAGACAAACTATGTAAATAGTAAAATTTATATTTAATTTGGGTTAGTGTGTTAGGAGTGAATTAAATTTTATGTCAAATTAATACTTTTTAAGTGATGATTATGCATATTATTTTATATTATTAGTTAGTGTGATAATGATTAAATGGTTGTGTATTTATTATATTTTTGATAATCTGTAATATATGAATTATATATATAATATAAGTAATTTTAAAAAAAATAAACTCCATAATAAATAATTTTTAATTGATAATAAGTAATACTCATTCCGTTTTGAATCTACTTACATATTTATGTTTGGCACATAAATTAAGAAAAATATTTTATTGACTTTTTCTACCAATCAAAATGAGTTGTTATACCTTTTAGTGAATTCTATTTTTTTTAAAGGTGTAAAAATGAGTTGTTATACCTTTTGGAACGGATCGAAATGGAAAGTGTGGAGATAATCACGGGATGGAGGGAGCATAAATTATGTAAGTATAATACTTGTGAGTAAATTGGTATTTATATATAATAGAAATAATATATAAAAATTTGTATGTGTGTAATAATTTTAAATGCATTTTTCATTTAAATTTAGCAACAAGATTGTAATGTAAATAAACATTTTTCTATTAGTTACCTAAATAACATATATATTTAATGTAAAATAAAATTATATTTGATATAAAAGAGATATATAAATAAATTATATATTTAATGTGAAAAATAAATTTTATTTAACTGTATTTAATTATGCGAATAGGTATGTAGATCCCGTGCATGTATATATATATATGAATATGGGATGGGATATGCTCATCCCAAAAATAGATAGGATGGATTCCTCATCCGAATGGGTACAACCCTTAACAAACAGTCCCTAAAATTTTGGATCCCCTTCCTTTGTAAGAGACCACACACAACAGCACAGGACCCTGTACAGGATCCTCTTCCCTTTCTGGATAGATCTATACATGCATTTGGTTTTAGTTTTGAACAATTTCTATTTCCAAGTAATATAATGTACTTTATTTTTGTACTCTTCCTAACATTAATTTTAGATTTTTTTTGCTTAATTTTTACCTAATAGCAGCTGATTAATACGATAAGAGATTTTGAATAACTACCGTGTAATTCAAGTATATTATTAAAAATTATTTTTAAAATTACTATCAGTTTCTCCCTTTATCTAGGAAAATATTGTGGAGTTTTTATGGACGCGCGTTTAAGAAAATTTTTAAGTCCAAATAATCCTAATAGTTCAGTGATTATTAAAAATGTATTTGAGTTAGTCAGTATATATACCTGTATCGAAAATTTTCTGTGTTTAATTTATTTTGACCACGTGTTTTAGTAATAGCAGGCTTGAGGTGGGGGGAACTGAACTCTTGAAGCAAACTATTTCCAGTGATGTCATATTTGGGGCTCGGCACTAGCCTCTTTAAGAATTAAGAAATATATTGTTTGGATAAACATATTATTTTTTGTCTGACAATTTTTTGAATATAATTTTTTTGGAAAAAGTAATCGATTTTTTTTAAAAATTTATAAAAATTATCAAATACTTTTAAAAATAGTGCATTTCTCAACGAAGCTAGGGCCCCATTTGTGGGTTCTTAATTAAGTCCATTGGGCATGTGAGCCGTAAAATATATGAAAAAATGGCCTTTAATTTTTGGCCCATTAAGGATTCATACAATATTACCCTATTTTTTGTCGTATTGTACAAAATTTGGGAAATAGAGTAATTATTAAAGTTGTGATGGACTCTCTCTCTCCCTCTCTATCTCTCTCTCTCTATTTATTCGATTAGTCACTTTCAAATGGGTCTTGACTGGTGGTATTATTCTTCTTCGAGTAATTTGCAGCTGGAATTTTAATTTGTTTCTAAATTTAACCTACTTTACAAAAAAACTCATAATTTTACAAACGAATAAATTCATATCATAATCAGGTCAAAATAAATTTTTTTATCTTTTTATATAGATCATTGATCAGTTTTAAAAGCCAATCCTACACTAAAAATAATCCACTAATCATAACTCAAGTGATTTTAATAAATTTAAAATTATATGATCACGTATCTAAAAACTCCAACCACTTAAATAATAGCGTGAACTACATATATAATATCAGCAATTAAATGACAAGATTAAATTAATAAATTAATTCCAATATGAACTCAATGCTTTTAACACTAATAATATAAGTTGCAGCTAGCAAAGAGAAATTTGGCCCATTATTAATCAATGAAATTTTGGAATTTATCATCCTATGTAGAGTGAAGTGTGACAACCAACAACCAAAAAAACGCCAAAATAATCATTTTCAAATGTCCATTTCTACAAAAAGTAATTTGGAGCCATTTATATTGTCTTCTTGTAATGAAGATTCAATATGAGATGGCCCAACAAGACAGTGATTCCTTTGTTAGCAATTGCAAACCAATAACTTTCATTACCACCTGCAATTGTTATCGTTTTGGTTTTAACAACCAATTCTCAGAAATTTTTGAGTTGTAATAGATAATAATTGTTAGACAACTTATTCATTATTTTTTAATTTTAGAGTCGTAAGACTCGATAAAATTAAATTGATCGAAAAGAGAGATATTTTATTATGAAACCGTGTGATGTAATAGATATATAATTATTAGAGTACTTATTCATTATTTTTTAATTTTAAAGTCGTAAGACTGATAAAATTAAATTGATCGAAAAAAGAGATACTTTATTATGAAACCGTGTGATGTAAATAGATTATTATTAGAGTACTTATTCATTATTTTTTAATTTTAAAATTGTAAAACTCGATAAAATTAAATAGATAGAAAAAAGAGATACTTTATTATGAAACCGTGTGATGGTCAAGTTGATAGTAAAAAAAAAAAAAAAAAAGCAAAATTAGTTGATAAGTATATGAATAAAAATTCACTAATGTGTCTCATGATCGGTCTTAACATAAGATTAGAATAAAAAGAACAATTATAATCCCTTTATTGAAATTTTAATAGTTATTAGGGAAAATGTTGGCTTTTCCTATATTTAATTAAACTAATATTCACGTGTTATTTTCCTTAAATCACACAAATTAATACGTTTTAATATTTAATTAATAAATTATTATATAGTTATTCTAAAACTTTAATACTCCAATACTTATATAACATGTAATTGATATTCACTAGCTAGCCAAAGCCATTATAATTTTACTACCTCCGTCCACGAAAAATACTCACATTTTTGCACGTGGTTTAATGCAATATGTCAGAAGGTATTATAGGATATTGTGATGTCCGCTATGAGTAAAAAGAATATTTTTGGAAAATATATCATATGTACTTTCTAAAGATATTCGTTTTACTCATAACAGACATCACAATATCTCGTAATACCTTCCGACATGTTGCATTAAACCACGTGCAAAAATATGAGCGTATTTTTCGTGGACGGAGGGAATAAAATAAAAACTTTAAAATTACAATTGAATTGAATTTGAAGAAAGATGAGCAGTAAATT
This sequence comes from Prunella vulgaris, assembly GCA_026898435.1. Taxonomy (NCBI): domain Eukaryota; kingdom Viridiplantae; phylum Streptophyta; class Magnoliopsida; order Lamiales; family Lamiaceae; genus Prunella; species Prunella vulgaris. The sequence continues at coordinate 37,583 of JAPKLY010001095.1, forward strand.
TCATTACTTACTCTTGAAGGATAGAGGCGCTGAAATATTGATTATCATTTTTCCTTAGTTATTTCTTTGTTTTTCTTATCAATACACAAAAGACAACATATGGCATGTATATAATAAATAGAAAAGTGACATATCTCAGACAATTATAGAACCATCAATTTAATAATATAATCATGATACATATTATTCAACGGAACACGTAAGCAAAAATATTTTAAAAATACATATCAACAAAACCATTAAATTAAATCAAAAAAACATATCAACAAAAACATATCAAGGCAATATATTAAACTCTGATCCTTGTATAGGTAACACTCACACAAACATAATCTAAATAAAAATTCCATCATCTCACATAATGCATTAATTTCAGGAACCAAAAAAATCTCAGTAAGTTACATATGCACCGGGTGCACGGTGCATTAATTCAATAGTTGAAACAGTTTTTATTAAAGAATGAATGTTGATTACATTGAAAAATTGCAAGTTGATATATTGGAAATTTTACACTTAAAAATCGATAACAGTGTAAACTTTGCAGTATATTAATTCGTAATTTTTCAATATATCAACCCGCTATTTTTAATATAAACAACTTTAACTATTAAGTAAGTGTACCGAACACCAATTTTAAATGAGATCTTCCATTAATATATACTTATTTGGTATACAACAATCGAATATATTGATTATATTATTTCATTTGTTAGTCGTCTAAGATTATTGATAAATTTATGATTCTCATTATCACTCCCGTGACTTTCCTTACTTTATACCATACTTCACATTATTTTATTCAGTCGATATGTTTTGCACATGAGTAAGTCTCTAGTGCACCAAGAGTATAATAAAATTTAAGTGTATTTTTAAAAAATATACAAAATACTACTGAAAAGTCATACATTTTGTTACTGAAAATTATATTTTAAAAATTTACTTTTCAGTAATAGCATATATGACTTTTCAATAATAAATAGTGTATCTTTTTAAAAGTATATTTGAATTGCACAGTACACCTAATGCATACAAGACTAAGACTCTATATAATTGGATGAAAAATTCCATAAAAATTCTCATAGAATCTAAAATGAAGTTTTGGTGTAGGAATTTTGTATCAAAATGAATCGGATTGATTGTGTGGGAACTCTACTTACAATCAAACTCCACAATGTATGAGAGAGAACAATAACATGAAGAATTTAAAAATAAAAAATCTGGAAATAAAAGGAGGCATCTTCTTCTTTGTGTTCTTCGTCTTCTCAAAAATTCATTGAACTTCTCTCAAAATCAATTAATTCTATTTTTTACATATATAATAGATCATAATGCTACTTGGAAAATTGAAAATTTGAAGTCATTAATTGGACACTTTCTTTTCTCCAGGAGGAGCATTTTTCTTTATCCTCTACACTCCATGGTATGAACATGATTTCATAGATTAAAAAAGATATTTGGGGAGACAGAATTATAACTTTGTTCGTTTTGTAATGGGAAGTTAAGATCTTTGGGATTAAAAGTGAAAAAATAAACAATTAGAGTAAGTCTTATGTGAAACCGTCTCATGTCATGAGATCTACTATTAATAAAAAATTATCATATTTAAAAAGTGATAATATTTTTGTTAAAAGTGACTATCACTTTTTATTAAAATTTTATTACATTTTTAAAATAATAAATTTTTTAATAATAAGTGACAGATCTCATATCATAAGATACTCATATAATTTTATTTTAAATTATAATTATACGAAGTTTTAAGAACATCATGGGATAGATATGCACTTGAAATTATATATTTATATAAGGATACCCGTAACCATTTAATACCCACAAATTATTGTATAAAATATTATACGAATTAAGAATTCATAAAATAATCTATATTTATAAAATTTACAGATTTTGAATGGATCAGATCGGATTTTGTGTATTTTCTCCAAATTTGTGCGTAACAGTAATTCTAGGTTTTTCGCTCTCAATACTATGTAGACAAATACTACATATTACTGAAGGACAAAATGTGTACATCAGTATCAGATTAAATATTATTTTTTCACAAATATTTATATATTTTTACGTAAACTATTTTTCTATACATTATAAGGGCAATATGTATATTAGTATTTATCAAGGGTGCAAATGGCGCTTGACGGTCGAGTGCCGCCAATCGCCTAAGGTTTTTTTATTTTAATAATATTAATTTTTTTCTAAAGATATATTAATAAAAATGCACATTATAAAATAAATTATAAATTCAAAGCATAGTTAATAACCAATATATTTTTCACAAAATGTAACAAGTCAACAAAACATTAAAAATTAGGATAATACGATATTGTCCAACTTCTAAATGAAATACAAAAATAAGAAAATACATAGTACGAATAAATTATGAAATATTCCAATTAACTTTTTATTTTTTTAGTAATTTAGTAGTTTAGTTTCCTTATTTAAATTTTTAGAAATTTTTAAAAAAAATAGTAATGGCTTTTAGGCGGTACTAAAACGGACTCGGCGGCTGCCTAGGTAGTCTTGGCAGTGTCAAATATGTTGGCGCATTTTCCTCGACGATTTCATCTAGGCGTCGGCGGCCGCCTAGGCGATCTTGGCAGGGGCCATTTGCATCTATGCTATTTATTCACTTTGATTTTTCACAAATATTTCTTTATTTTTATAAATATAATTATTTTTCATACGATAACACATGTAAAGTAGCACATGTGTGTTATTGGTGGAACAAATGTTTGTTAGTATTAAAGTAAATATGTGTTATAATAAATGTAGAGTAGGTCTTTTATGAACCCAGATTCACATGAACTTGTATCACTGTTATGTAAAATAGCTATCAATGTAATAAAAATATACTTGAGTTTTTAATAGTGATAGTGTGTATACATAACAGTGATAGTGTATACACGTAACAGTGATAGTTAGCAAACCGAGTTCACCGTGAACTCGAGTTCATACAAGTTTTTGTCAAAAATGTATGTGAATGCCAGAGAAAATATATGTTAATGTTAGAACGAATGTGTATTATTATACTACTTTAGTACAAAATGTGTTAATATTGAAGTACAAGTGTGTTAATATTAAATGTGTGTTATTGGTGGAACAAATATATGTTAATGTTAGAGCAAATGTATGTTATTGTTGAAGGAAATATATGTTAATGTATGAAACAATAAATGTAGATAATTTAAAAGGATGAGGTATAAATTAAAATACCTCATATTTATTCTTTTTTTTTTATCGAACCTCATATTTATTTTTGTAAAATAACATATTTGTTCTTATAGTTACTTTAAAGTATAATTTTTTTTTAAAGATTAGTAACACATATTTTATCTTATAGTAATACACATTTTTCTCATATAATAATAACACAATTTGATTGCAAAAATTCTAAAATAAGCCTTTACGCGAGTTTTTTTAAATCAACTTGACCCACAAATTTTGGTCTGAAACGACTCATAACTTGCTAATTTTTAATATTTACTTATTTTAGGTATATTTTAAGTACAATATCGAAGTATCATGTTTACTGTTGAGTAAAATTGTTGAAAATCAAAGAAATGAAGAAATCTAAAGAACAACAAGATTTACATGGTTCGATCCAAAAATGATCTACATTCAAGGATGAGGCACCTCTCTCACTAATCGATCGAAAATGATACAAATTACAAGTGTTTAATCAGAAATTGAGTCTCTCTAAGTTTCTGAGAATTTCTCTCTGTGTATTTTTCTACACACATATATATGCGTATATATATATATATATATATATAGATAGATAGGTGAACCCTAATTAATTATTGTGATCGTAACCAACCAACAAGAAACTTCTACAGTTACAACCGAAAAAGAATAACGATCAGAGCCCAATGATTTTCAGTTTTGATTCTTCAAAGTTGCTCGCCAATTGCCCAACTGGAAGTTTAAACTTCTTTATAACTGAATCGTGATTCACATCTGCTGATTTGATAACAAGTCCTCAGTTGAAAGGGCTCAAATGATTATCGTCTGACCCATCAGCTGACTCCCCCTCAGCTGACTTCATCAGCAGATCCATCATCCTGACCATCATCTTGACCTATCAGAAGACTCCCTCAGCTGACCCAACTGATGACTCCCTCAGTTGTCTTCCTCAGCTGACCTACCTGATATGAGATGACCCCAGCAGACTTACCAGATGACTCCAGCAGACCTATTAGATATCAGATGACCCTCAGCAGACTTATCAGCTGACCATCAGCTGATAGTATTAGATTCAATTATCATCAGTATCTTGTTCATCTGATCTTTATATCACTTTCTTTGTACCCATAACATTTACAAATACTCACAACCGGAAATATATCATTTGATGTGTTAATATATCTATCACTCTCTAATATTCCCTACCAAAACATGTAAATAAAAAAAAGGTAAAATTGTTGCGGAAATCCCTCGGTGGAAAAAGAGACATGCAGTCGGGCACCTCCATGCAACTAGTCTCGTAAGCGTGTTCGCTGATGCATTGCCTTCTCCATAAATATATATATATATATATATATATATATATATATATATGAGATTTATTAATAATTAGATTCAATAATGAATTAATTCCATGTAGTATTAGAGTATATATATAAAGTGCAATACAACAGTTCAAAAATAACTTCTTTTCAATTTTTGGGTGGTTGCAATAGAAAATTGATAAAATAGTGAGGGACATGTTATCCGGGTGAAAAAAGACAAGAATAATTGTTAAAGTGCAAAGGGAATGTTGATATCCCACAAAACAAAAGTGTGTTAGGAGGCCATCCCCCTCTTTTGTCTTTGTGTCTGATATCACATCACGCACACACTATCATGTGGGATCATCTACATTTTTTAGGTTACATGCCATGTTTAAGAGCTAGCTTGTGCCATTTTTTAATTAATAGATGTTACACTTTTTAGATGTATGAATAAATGGAGAAGAAACGTAATGGGAAAAGATCAAATAACGGCTAATTGTACTCTTTTGGCTCATTTAGTTCGATCAACGAGATAAATAACCCAAGATAGATTAGATAAGATTATAATCAAGAGATTATTATTTGTGAGTTAAATAGTATATTTGGATTGATGATGAATTAAGATAATTTCATTTTGAATGTTTGGATTGTAAGACTAATAATAAAAAGATATGCAATTGATAATTTTGTCCTCTATATTATAAACAAAAATAAAGTGAATTATGGTTTTCGTTTCCAATATAAGAGGAGTATTTTAGTAAAGATAAACACAATGGATTATTATCATACATCTTCCGTAAGATAAAACTATTTACCATTCATAAGATAATTTAATTTTAGTTTTGGGCTTTTTATTAATCTTGGATCTTTGTCCATTAAATCAAACATCAAATCATAATTTAATTTATCTTAACTTATCTAACGAACCAAATGAGCACTTATTGTGTTAATTATATCGGAAATGTGATAGAAAATGTAAATGAATTTTGTTTATAATAAATTACTATTGAGTTAATTTACTGTGGTAATGAATTCTAATGAACTTACTCAAATTCAAGATAGAAATGTTTGTCAAACTATTCCATGGAATAGATGGAATTTTATTAGACTATTTTATTTTATTTTTAAAAAATGAATTTGATCGGTTTTGTATAAGGGTAAATATAAACTCTGTCTCACGAAATATGACATGTGAGACGTCTCACGCAACATCACCTCCAATTTAAAATAGTTTGATTGTTCAATTTCAACATGTAAAGAGTCTTTCTTGTGAAGGATGTGCAATATATATATGATTAGAGAGTTGGGACATATATTGATAGATAATGTTAGATATTTTAAAATGTTTTATTTAACGTTTGCTAATTTTTGTTCACCAATTCAATTATTTAGTTTGTAATTGTTAGAATTCATACAAAAAAAAAAAAAACATTATAACAAAAAAATGCGAAAGAAATCGAGCTGATTGAATTTCATGTACTCACTTTGATTTTCGTAATTCGATTACGTGAACATATTACTTCACGAATCGATTCTAATTTCCACAAATTTAATGTCTATGAGCATGCATGTGTGATTATCAAAGACAATTCATGTACTCAGTTTTTCATAGGAGTAATTTTCTATATTTTTTTCATGCTCTGTTTATCAGGAGTAGAGTTCATGGAATACTTAAGTTCAGCATTATTCACTTCATATGTGGATTATTATTTAATTAAATAATATTTAATTACTTATAGTAATGCTAACTATTTTACTTTTATAATTTTTTATTTTAAGAAAAAAAATTCAGCATCGAGCTTCAGATCTCTTATTCTAAATTTAGTACTTGTTCTATTCCACTTTAATCAACAGATTTTAGATTGTTTTAAGTGGATTTATTGCGTATTTATAAGGGCATTTGCATATTAATTTAAAAAATAACTATATTTATAATTTGGTTCACAATATTAACATAGAAATATAAATTTTCTTTTGCATATAAACATAATTCTTTTCTATATAGAACTAATGGGTGACTTACATATAAGTTCAAAAAAAATCATTATATTTATAAATAGGTGTTGTGCAGAAAAAAAAAGTGATTTTGTGCAAATATTTTGAACCTATTTGTAAATATAGTAACTTTCTTGAACCTATATGTAAATCATTCAAAACTAATTTATAATTAATATTAATTTTATAAATTATTTTATAATTTTCTCCTATTTATAAGTCACGGATGCTCCCTTGGAAAAGGGGGTGTCTTACTAGAAATCTATAAACGCATATATAATTTTTAGGGATAATTTATATAAATACATCACATTTTACTCAACTTTCAATTTAATCCGGAGATTCACGATTATTGTAAAAAAATCCCAACCTTTTTAAAAAAAATTCAATTCGATACACTTTTTTTTTCCGGCTAGCAACTGATGACGTGTCTCGCCAGAGCGTGTGAAATTTTGTCACACTGGCGTACACGTGTGAAAAAAATTTTTGGTTAATTCTATATAAATACACCACATTTTACTCAACTTTCAATTTAATCATGAGTTCACAATTATTTTAAAATATCCCAACCTTTTAAAGAGTTTCAATTCGATACACATTTTTTTCCGGCCAACAACTGATGACGTGTCTCGTCAGAGCGCGTGAAATGTTGTCACGCTGGCGTAAACGTGTGAAATTACTTTTTTATATTTTTTTTTTTTTCCACATCATATATTATATATATAAAAATAACAAAATCATATATTAAAAATATTTTTTGAATGAGAAATGCTATGGAAAAAAACGTTTTCCATCAAATTCAAGAGGAACTTGAAAAAATTGTGTTAATGGTATCGAATATCACCACTTAATTCTATATAAATACACCACCTTTTATGATTTTGATAAATCACTCTATTAGATTTATGAGAAAAAATATTGGATGATATTAAGACATCTTTTGAGAAGAATGGACGGTAGTGTTTTTATGTTCAATATAATAAAAATATAAAATTAATAATTAGTGTAATTTATAAATAAATACTTTAAAAGATAAAAGACAATCATAATACATGTATTAATTAAAATGTCGACAACGAAAGATCAATGGAAACATATAAAAAAGAAATATAGGCAGCACAATCATATTTCTTTTATATTTTATATTTATTCTAGAAAAATAATGGAAAAAGGTAAAAAAACTATAAATTCCCCCGTCGACAATAAATGAAAAATAGAAAATTTAAGTACCTTTAGATATGATCCCTTTTCTTTTTTTTTTTCTTGTGATGGAATGACAAATATGTATTCCAATTTATTCTAAAAGCAAGTATATATTCTCCACTTACACATACGCGGCCACATACTTGCATTGTAAGAACTTAAGAATCATGTCTCATAAATTAAATTAAAGAAAAATAAAATTGTGTGTGAAACAATCTCTTGATTTTAAAAATTATAATAATATGTGATAATCGATATAAAAAAGAGTGATAATTACTTTTAACAAAAATATTACTCCCTCCGTCCCAGAGGTATTTTCACCTCTGGGATGGCACAACTTTTAAGAAAAGTAGAGTGTTGTGTAAAGTTATATTATTAAAATAATGAGATTAATTGGATTGTGAGGATAAAGTTAAAGTAATAGTTTTCATTTATAGGGTGTGAAAACAATTGTGGGACGGACGAAAAAAGAAAGTGTGAAAACAATTATGGGATGGAGGGAGTATTATTTAAAAAAATTAGCGATAGTTTTATAGTAAAATTTGACAATAATTTTTTTTAAATGGTAGAAACTTTTTAACAAAACTATTATAGATATTTTTTTTAAAAGATATCACTTTTTAAAAATAATAATATTTTAATTAATACCTGATACATTTTATATTTTTGTTTATATTATGAGACAGTCTAACACAATACCTACTCAAAATTAAATTATATTGAAACACTCAATGCCTGTTTTCAATCATAAGTAAAAAATGAGAAATTTTTTTTTTGAAAAAAATTGTTTCTTACCAACTTAAAAGAAAAGTGCTTCTACACTTTTTTTAGAGATTGAAACAAGCCCTTAATGCCTATTTTGAAATACTAAAAACAGCTTCTAAAAGAAAAAAAATTTCAAAATCTTTTCTCACAATTTTTGAAAAAAAAAAAAAACTTTTAAAAACTGTTTTATAGCATTTGAAAATAGGAGCTTGATACAACTCATACAAATGTGCTTCTTTAAAAAAAATAAAAATGTGTTGACAATGAAATATGTGCTGGAAAATTTGTTAGCCCTATTTGAAAAAAACAGCTAGGTAACGTTGACATTGAATGTAATTCAACCTAGTCCAATTCCCAAATTGGGATACCCTCACATGATCAATTTTGGCGGCGTTGGTTTATTTTCTCCAATTGTAGAATTTAACCCTTTTTCTTTTCTTTTTTTTCTTTCAGAGGGGAATCAGGTACTCTACTCTACTCAAGCTCATTTTAAATATATTTATTTATTTATTTATTTATTTTACGTGTGTCCCTTCTTGCACTAAATCAAATTTAAAAAAAAAAAAAAAAACAGCTGGGTCGACTAAGAAGAAAGGAACTTCAAATTTTTTGTCTCCGCTTTTTTCCATCATCTACAGTCTAAACTCGATTCGTTGAACCTGCAAAAAAACACGTTCGAAAAAGAGCGGAAACTCCATTCTCATTTCATATCATTAATTATTAACTTCTTTCGTTCTTTAAATTTATTCTCATTTGTGTAGATACATAATTTTAAAAAAATGAAAAATAAAATAAGAATATTATTGAATAATTGTGGAGTTCATAAAAAAATAAATTAATTATTTATGAGTGTAATAATAAAATAATATTTTATAAATAATGAATGAGAAAATTTGAAAGACAGATGAAAATAGAAAATGAGAATAACTTGGGGAGCTGAAGAAAGGTAAAGAAGATGAGTATATAATTCTTTGTAAGAGAGAGTCCTCGTTGCATGCCTTGTAAAATGAGATAATTTTACTAATCCATAATGGGAAATTGAAATTTGATGGTAATTAAAATCAGAGTTCATGACTTCCTTTGTCTTAATTTCTTATATTTTTAATGTTGATCGATACTTATAAAAGTTGCTTGTGAGGAGACCTATACATCTTTAACTAGAAATTACAAAAAAAAGCATAGTTCATTTTGTGCTCATACCAAAATCTAAAACTCCGTCAAAGAAGAAAAAAATTCTAAAACAAATTTATAATCATAACCAAAATAAAAAAAAAGTACTATGAATTAAATGTTCAGCGGAATATTTATTAGAGAAATTAAATAAATTGATTAATGAGATGAAATTCTTTATTGTATCTAGGCAAAAGGATCGCGTTCTCGTTGGAAATTATTTCATTCATATTAAATTGTTCATTCATTGATACTTTTTTTCAAGAGAAAAAGTTGAAAATTCAAAATTCTATCATTGATGGAAAGAAAATTTAATAAAAATTAAATAAATTAGTCAATTCTGCATTTTACTACAAATTCGAATTTGTAAATGAATTAAATTCTTTTGTAACCATCATTTCACCTTTGTCACTCTCAGTTAGTTAGGTGCCAGTCTCCAAACCCTTGATTTAATTATTTTTTATTATTTAAATAAATAAATACTACTTCCCCCCACTATAAGTTGCTCATGTTACCATTTTAGTCCGTTCCACTATATGTTGCTCATTGTTTTTTTATCTTTTTGAAAATTACTATTTACTTCTTTATTATTATTTTCAATACTTTTTACACTGTTTTCATTACTTTTTCATTTTTTTCCATCACATTACTTATATTTTTTATTCACATTACTTATATTTTTTCACTTTTATCTTAATTCATGTGCCCAAAAGCAACTATCAATTTATAAATAGACGGAGGGACTAAAAGTTTTAAAGGTGACAGACATACAAGTACAACACAAGGATGGAACCAAAGTTAAGAGAGGGTGTGAGAAAAAACAAAGATTGCACTATCAGACATTAATCCACTCCAGCTGTTGTTTCTCTTTCTTCTTTTTCTTTAATCCCTTTCTATCTTTCTTTCATGGGCCGGGCATCTTCTTCTTTCTTACTCTTCCCAAATTCTCCCTGTCCAGACGCTTCTACTTGTATTTTTTTTAAGCCCCAAAAACTATATCTGTAAAATAAAATTATTTTAATTATTTCAAAATTAAATTTACAGAAAACTTTAGAACATTATGTTAATTTTCTTATACTCTTCTTGATTTGTGAACTGTGTTCTTAATCTTTACTCCCTATGGAAGTCTCATTGAGTTAAAAATTAACCAATATGGATGGAGTTATTTTTTACGGAAACCAGATTTAGAATCTGAGCGTGAGCTGCGCTTGTTTCAAATTCTTCAATGATAATATGAATGAAATTCTATTTTTCTCTTTTATCCTTTCATATGTTGAATGAGAGTTTATGTTCACGGTGGTTACATCATTAATGTTGTGCTCCAATTTTGAAAAAGTTGACAAAAAATAATATTGTTAGTTGTGGTATGGGGAATTGATTGAGGAGGATGATTATAAGGTGAGATGTAAATAATCAAATGAGGGTAATGATTACCTTATTTATGAGAAAAACAATGCTATATATCTCATTTATTCTCATTACATATAATACTTACTACATGTATATCTCATTCTCAGTACCATTTAAGAATTTTTTACCAAGCACCCCTAATTTTTTTATCTCATTTAAAAGATCAAATTTATAAGCAATATTGAAATTAATTCATTTCTGTTAATTTCCTTACATTTTGAAAATAGGGTATATAAATTCTTGAATTTATTGATTTTTAAAAAAAAAAACATTGGGTATTAAAATGAAAACAAATAAGATCTGGCACTAATACTATTTCCTCTGTCCTAAATTAGTCTTTCACATATAGCGTGGCATGTTTTTTTTAAGTAAAATTGATTAAAAATAATAAATTAGGGTATGTTTTGTTTAATAGATAAATTAATTTATCCCACAAAAAATATGCATGTTTCGACGGGATATATTAGTTTATTCATAAAACAAAATATATCAAAGAGTTTTATTTGAATATAAAATGGTAAGGCAGTGTTACGTTGCAATTGAGTGTTATTTTTATTTCGGGAATGTAAAATATATATACTGTGGGACGACAAAAAAAAATTATTGCAATTAAAATGAAGGTGGTATGTTATAGTCAAAATATCTTCATTAAGTTTTTTAGTTTAGTTTTTTTTTTTTGTCATTCATTATATAGTATGAGCTCATTTGGTTCGTAAGATAAAAGTATATATCCGTCAAAATCATGCATGTTTTTTACGGATAGATACTTTTATCTTATGAACAAAATGAACCCTATAATTACACGTGTTTTTACCAACTCCTCGAAAAATGTAATACTATGTCTTACGAAGCACTCAATATTTTTTTCAACAATCATAACCTAGAGAAGAATCGTGGCTTCATTCATCTCCCACCATTGGTTGTTAATTAGACTCAAACAACTGTATATTACTAACATTATTTTATACTTTGTAACACTGAAATCATATATATATAATATGTATATGATTTTTTTTTTCCTGAACGCAGATAAAGCTAACATAAGTGAATTACGTAAATTTTGAAAAAAAAAAAAATTCCATCATTTTTTATAACATTTCCTACTATTAATACTCTATTCTCGTTTTTGTAATTTCAAATATAGACTCCAAAAATAAACTGATAACTACGTTTTTGTGTGTGAGAGATACTATTATATTATATATATATATGTCGTGAACGAAGTTAAATTGAATACATGTTACTGATTTATCTTTAAATTCAAAACATTCCTAATAAATCGATAAATTTTGTTAAATAAAAAGGTTTCTAACCTGTATTTTGATACATGTTCATATTTAATACTAGTATTCTCACTATGTGATTTTAATAATACGTGTTGAATATAAATTTATTCATGATTTTCATATATAAAAAAAAAATTATGAAACATATACCACAAAATGTAACTAATATCATTAATTAATTATATATTAATGATTCGATATATCATACATTTTGGTATTAATTAGTACATGAATGTAATTACATTAATAAGTATATGTTATAATGTATATAAATTTGTAGTTATCTTAATTCCAGTTGTGAATGCCATCAAATTAGGATAATCCAGGTGTTGGCATTTTTCATTTTTTAATTTCATAATGTGGAAATTTTTAAGATTATAAGTACTGTCCGGTACTGTCCCAAATAGCAACATCCATCCCTTAGCCATCACTCAAAAGTGAGAGTATATACTCCACTCATATTGCTATAACGCTTGCACGAAAATATTCTCTCCCAAAGAATATAAGTACTACTAGCAGCCGGTTATAAAAAAAAAATATGCTACTCCCTCCCTCCGTACACGAATTTTTTTTTCATAGAAAATAAATTAATGGACAGAGGTAGTAACTTATTTGTTTGTAATTTAATACAATATATTGTAAAGTCCGTTTATAAATAAAATGATTATTTATGAAAAGTACTCCCTACGTCCTATAATTATTTTTACACTTTCTTTTTTCGTCCATCCCATAATTATTTTTTCACACCCAATAAATGAAAATTATTACTTTAAATTTATCCTCACAATATTCACACAAATTGTCATTACTTTTACATGCAATCCAACCAATTTTATTATTTTAATAATATAATTTTACACATCACCCTACTTTTCTTAAAAAATATGCAATCCCAAAGGTGAAAACACCTCTGGGACGGAGGGAGTGTGCCATTAGGGATGACAATTTGGTCTGCCCCGACCTGAACCCGCACAGTATGGATCGCCCCGCCCCGCGATCCGTAGCGGAGCGGAGCGGAGCGGGTATGGATATCATTATCGCCTACCTCGATATGCCCCGCTCCATTTTGACTCGTTTATATTATTAAAAATTGAATATATATATATATGGTATTTATAAAAAAATATTATTATTTATTAATATATATAGTATAAATAAAAATAAATTAATTTAACAAATATAATTTAGATCAATATATACTAATAAAACATAATATGAAATATATTATGATGTTTTTTTTTTTTGATAGGTAAATGTTAGTGGTTAGTAGTTAGAAGTTAATTCAACAAGTCTCCATACACCCATATCTCCATGTCAACCTTATAACTCACTCTTATTCGTTCCTAAAGGGAATCGAACCCAGATCACTCACTCAAGTGAGGAGCCCGGTGGTCAGGTGAGCTAACTCACCTGGTTATATTATGATGTTTTAACTATAAATTTTAATTTATATCAACATATTTAAAGATAAAAATAAATTCTTATATCATATACTACCTCCGTCTACGAAATTTATGCTCACATTTTTGCACGTGGTTTAATGCATTATGTCGGAGGGTATTACGGGATATTGTGAGGTCCATTTTGAATAAAGAGAATACTTATGAAAAATATATCATATGTACTTTCCATAAATACTTTCTTTACTCAAAACGGATCTCACAATATCTCATAATACCTTCCGATATATTGCATTAAACCACGTGCAAAAATGTGAGCATAAATTTCGTGGACGGAGGGAGTATTTAATATCATAAATTTATTATTTTAATTAAGATCTTATAAATTTATTTTAAATATGTAAGAATATATTATATATTATAAAATTTTAATTTAGAATTGATCGATATGTCCGACCCTGTGATCCGTAACGGATCGATCCCACCTAACCCGAACATAGAGTGGAGCGGATTTAGATCTTCTAGTATCCGCCCCGACTTGCTCCATTTGTCATCCCTATATGCCATATACACTTTCTATAAATATTAATTTTATTAATAAACGAATCTCACAATACTTCATAATATCATTCAATATGTCGCATTAAATACGTTCAAATATATAAATTTATTTTTTGGGTAAAATTTTGTATGAAAATGATTCATGAGAATCTTATCATGAATCAATTTTAAAGTATCAAATATTTGACCAGAAGTATAAAAAATCTATTCAGAACTATAAAAATTTTAGATTAATGATATTATGTTATAAGTTTTATTGGCTCCAATTTTTTTATATCCTTACGAATATTCTGGTACACTTAACCAAGTATTTGATACTTTAAAATAGTTTCATGATAAATTTATCATTAATCATTTTCATACGAAACCTTTTTTTTTATGGAGAAAGTATTTATTTTAGATCTGGTTTTGTACAACATTATACTGTGCATTAAAAATCGCATAGAAACCAATCGTTACATAAGGAATGGAGGATTTCAATTGTGTAATCTACTGCAAAATATGGTACTTTACAAAACCGGATACAAAAACAGAGAAGATCCATTGAAAGATGGTATCTCTTTCTATACACATAAGTTCTTCACTCAGATTTATACATGATGTTCTATGCTATCTCACTACATCTTACATAGAAATCATAAAATAAAATTACTTTTGTAGATCGTGATTTTCAATGATTGTTTCAAGATTTTAACCAATTTGTGGATAATATCCATGCTTAACTATTTATGTATGAAGATGATAATGTATAGATATATCAATAACTTAAGTTACAAGTATTTGATCATATATTCCACGGTTAATACAACACCAATTTCAATTAATGCTCTGATAAAATTTGTAAGATGGAACATCAATTTTTTATGAGTATATGATATAATATACATGAGTAAGTTATATATAAAAGTAGTTCATGATAAACTTATCATGACAGTTGTATAAAGTATCAAATATTTGATCAAGTGTATCAAAATACTAATCAGGAGTATCAAAAGTTTGAGTCAATAAAAAATTATAACATTAATATCATTAACCCATGTTTTTTATACTTCAATTGAGATTTTTGATACACCTAGTCAAATGTATGATACTTTAAAACTAGTTCATGATAAGCTTATTATGAATCATTTTCATACAAAATTTATATATAATTACTATCAAACTAGCACTTTAATCGTCTCATTTTAGATTACTTAAAAATAAAAGATCCATATATTAATGAGAAATATTTATTAATAGTACTGGATGTAAAATTGAGGATATGCTTATCTTTCAATATTATGAAAATTAGATAATTTATCATTTAAGCGTTTATTTGGATGTACAGGGGCATGAAGAGTAAATAATTTACATATGAAAGTGATTAATTTAAAAGAGTAGAGTTACTTTTCTGCCATTTTGGATATAATAACATAAGAAATAAGACATATGCATTTTTTGTATTTTGAACAATTTAAAATGTGATGGAGGTAGTATATTTTTTTTAATAAAATAAATGTTGGTTTTGATGTTGCTATCAATTTTGCTATGTTTGACACAACATCAAGTATTCGACATTTCTTCTAAGAACTAATTGTTTGTCCTAATGTTACTTTTGATGTTACTCTCAATGGTGTTGATTGTAGGTTGACGATCAAAATCATTCTCTACAATTCCAGAAGGATCTACCAAGAATAAGATAAAGGGGAAAATTCTAGATCATGCGGTTACAAGTAACTAGTGAAAAGATAATTGTCTTGTTGACCGACATTTATGCATGTTGCAACACATGTTGGCATACAAACGATAACTAAAAGGACAACATCGACAGTCATTGAAAGATTGTCTAGACATTCTACATTAATTTATAAAGAAGAGCTACATGTCTACAACCATCTATAAATAAAGGACCGCACCTCAATAAAAACATGAGAGAAGCAATCGAGTACTAGCTGTAAAGTGTTTAGTGCATCCAGTCTAGTAGAACTATTGCTTTTTTGATTTAGGTTACTCCGCTATTGTGATTTCGGGTAATGGTAGATTTATATAGAGTGTTAGTCGATAGAGTTTCTTTAACGTCTCTAAATATATCAACTTTGACTGTGTATTTCATACACTTAGTCACTTTAGATTAGCTTAGGCCTAATTGGATCTTATTTGTATTCATTATCATTATGAATAATTTCGCCCTGACGTCATCATAAACTATTATGTAGTCAATGAAAAAGTTTACTCCCTTTATAAAATAAAGTCTAAGCCTTCCATTGTTTAAAGTATTACAATAAATGTGCAAACATTTTGAGTGACATTACTCTGCTTGTTATTTTATTTATTGTATTATATTTGTAAACAAACCTTTTGTTTTCAATAATGTCAGAATCAATATGACATTATTTATCTTTTCACAAAATATCTTTTTATCAAAAAATATTCAATTTGATACAAATTGTCATTTGATTTCAGAGCACTTCTAAAATCATTTGGACCACGTACAATAAATAATAATGTTAAAAACTACATACAAGTTCAAACCAATATATTTTTTCCTTTTTAAAAAGAAATCAATATAAAATAGAATTTATTGCACCTAAGGGCTCATCTACACTCCAATACACATTTTAGGACACATTTTTTAAAAAATTACAATGAAGGGCTAAATGTGTACAACTAGGGGCCAAATTGTTGATTTATTTATACTAACACACACACATCTCATCTGCCAAAACCAGAACATTTTCCTGCGGTAAGGCTATTAAAGTCTCATCTCTCTCATCATTTTTTCACTTTAATTTAAATAGCACTCATCTCTCTTCATTTTCTCTCTGAAATACATTCTCTCTCTCTCTCACTCTCTCAGGCAATGGGGTGGAGGCAGCGTAGGGGTGATGGGTAGGGAAGTAAAGGCGATTCCGAAGAAGACGCGGTGGATCAGTCTGCGAATGATGAAGACAATTTATCTGGGTTTGTTGATAGAGGGCCATTGATTTTCAGAGGGCTGTCGGAGGCGGAGAAGGAGAATCGATTGGGGCCGACGGAGGTGGAGTAGAAAAAGGGAAATTGACTGGATGCGTCAGAGGCGAAGTGGAGAGATGAGAAATCGATTGACTTTGATTTTCTCGTAGAGCTCTAATTGGCATTGAAGATGGGTAGTCAACGGAGGGCGGTAAGCTTCTAAAATCGAAGTGAGGCTTCAATTTCTGTCTCACACTTCGCCTATCAATGATTTCTGGTGTTGGGATGAGGGAGGCGACATGACATATGGTTGGAACGCCGGAAGAAAGTGAAGGGGAGGGGGCGGTCGAAACATTGGTGACCTTCTGATTCTTGATTCTGCTAACAGTAATCTTTACAATATTTCTTCATCTTTGTCCTTACGTAAGTTTCTAGAATGGCATTCTATTTTCATTCATGTTTCTTTTTTGAGCCGATTTTTAATAATGGAGCAGTCTTTTAGTATCTCCGGTAGTTCTTCTTTGTTGTTGGGGTGATTTGAATTTTAGTGTATTTTTTAATTCGTAATTTCTTATCATGTTTGTGTTTCTCCAAGTTGGGATGTTAGCAATAATCAATTTGATGTTGAATGTGTTATATTGGAAAGTTTTTTTGCTCTCTCTCTCTCTCTCTCATGTATTTATGATTCTGGGTAAATAAATTATAGGTATTATCAAGTATGATCCTTGGGATCTCTTAGAAAAGGATGATTGGTGTGGTGGCTTATCTAAAATTGATTTACATTTTCACCACCTTTATCAACCCCAGATCATCACAAAAAATACACTAAAGTACTTAAAAAATATGTTGAACCACTAAAAAATACACTAGAGTTCTATAAAAATACACTAAAGTACTATCGTGTCTCGTCAAAAAAATATCAATCTCTAAAGCAGACATATATATATTCTAAAATACTGTCTCGATTCGCCGAAAATGAAGTAATACTGGCCGAAAATTTTCTCCAATGGGAGTTTATTGGGAAATGTCTCTTAGAGAGAAATGAGACAAAATATCTAAAGGAAGATTTCTTAAATTCACGCTGATGTTGAGGTAAATGAGGGTAATGGAATTTAAAAAATTTACTATAATAAATGTTACAAAAGTCAGTGTTGACAAGGCGAACTACCTGAGGATAATCACGAAATTATCTCAAGGCTGAGAAGGTCGCCCACTTGCGTAAGAGCCAAGTCACCAGCCCTGACCAGGGCCAACACGAGGGAGCTCGGCGAGGTGGGCAAGGACGTCGCCCAAGCTCCCAATAGGCCAAGGCCGAAGGGTTGGGGCACCAGGAGGAGAGGAGGCCACAGGCGAGCTACCCCTCTCTAGAGGGAGCTCGCCCTCAAGGGAACCACGCCGAGGTCCTCCACTGCATCACCTTCCCTGAAAATCACACAAGGTAGAGGAGCTCGCCAGGTAGCTCGTCCAGCTTAGGGGCCCGGTTAGCGGGTGTACAAATAGAACATGTGTATGTAGTAGTATAGGGCATTGTAAGGGGAGCATTGTGAGGGATTAAGACGAGGGTTACGGACCTTCGTCAACACCGGAAGCCAAATAGGCTCGTAAGGTGTCACCTCACACTTGCACACCTATAAATAAGACCTCCTTGTACTATTACAAGGATTACAATCATAATACAACATTTACTCTCTCTCTCTCAAAACTCTCCACTTTCTCTCTCTAAACTTCCTACTTTCTCTCTCTATATCACCCTTTCAAGAACACTAAGAACACAATTTTTAGATTATTGTTTGATAGGATTAATACGCATTATAACAGCCACATAACGAACACGAATAGTAAATTCTATCAACAGTCAGTAATAGGTGTAAAAGTAATCATCATGTCAACAGTAAAAAGCTTCTTTCTTGTACTATTTTCAGAACAATTAATATATGACGATTTGGGGCAAAAGTCCCTTTTTGTAAGTAAGGAAAATTGTTGTCTCTATTCGTGTTTAAGCTCTTAAGAAAGCCCCATATTGTAAGTGCTCCTATAAAATATTGTGTTGACCATGTTGTCGAGGCACACAAAATATAATCCTTAACTCTTACTCTGCTAACTAGTAGCAGTGGCAGGTAAAGATCGTATCTCACAGGGAAATAAAAAATTATTTGTGAATTTTATATTAATTAAAGTAACGAAAAGAGGGTAGATTGACAACTAACTAAAGTATAAACAAAAATTCAAACACAAAAAAGATCAGAAAATGAATATGATGAAATCAATAAAAAGAATGATATTTCAATTTTGAGTTCAATATCACTACAATTTATATTACCGCAATTAATCTCATGAAAATCTTAATCCGCTCTTGAATCTTTCACTTAGAATAACGAGATACTCACTTAAATCGAACTATTTCTTAAGATTAACTAGTACAACAAACGCTCTTTAACTAGCCATATTTAATCAAAAAATTTAATGTGATACTCGTTAGGTTTAATTTAATAAACGCATTCAACTATTAATTAAAATGATAGAAAGTTCCACTACAAAATACGAGACGCTCACTTCACATAACATAGACCTATACTATCCTTAGTGAATTGTGCTCTAGTTGGACTCGTGAACATAAATAATAGCAATTACGGATTGCAATTTATATTCTAATTTATAGAATTACTATGAATATATCCAGTAGGCCATTAAATCTAACATAATCATTCTGAAAAATGCAACCATGTAATATGAAAAACTTGAGATAAAATTACTGGAATATGAAGAGTCTAGCTAAACATCTTCAAGAATATGAAATCCTAATTTACACGGGTTCTACTCCTACTTGTGGCATCCTCCTTCATATGGAGACGTTCAATCCTCTTAAATAGGCTACTAAACCCTTTGAAAGATGGAGACTTGAGCCCAAAGTTACTTAATTTCGTCATGGGTTGACACTGAATAAATAGAGTGGCACTGAGTCAACTGTTGTTGGCCCAATATTTGAGATTGACATTGTATAAAAACTTCAACATATCTCCTAGAGTCGTCTCAATCTTTAAGTTCTAAGGCCTAATTTTTCTTGTGATGTCCGAACACCTCTCACAATCTATTTTTGTTACAAATACTTTGAAATATAACAAATGAAGTAATTTACATTCAAAACTTAGGTAGATAGAAAATTAATAAACACCACAAAATACAAATATGTTGAAATGGAGATTTAACAAGTAAGAATATGCACTAACTATCATGTATATTGATAAATTAGCTAACCATAAGATTGACCAAGTTATCATATCCACCATCTTGGAAAACGAAAAGGTTGATTGTATTTTGTTTATGTAATTAATTGCCTTAACTGGAATCACTTCATTAGTGGGATTCTGCACTGAGGGAGAAAGTCAAATCATATAGTAATTGAATTTTAATTAATGTTGACATTTGCGTCAAGAAACGAAGTGGTTTTATTGGTTGCTTTCTGCTTTTCTTTTCTCTTTTTTCATTTTTTCTCTTTTCCTTTTTTTTCAGACTCATAATATTCTATTGTGTTCGTATTGGGGTGTGATGGATTGATGGTACATTATTGCTAATTTGGTCAATGTTTATTGTGATCGTTATTCATATTTGTATTTATAGGTATAGGACACTGACAGAGGGTACTTAATTGGGATACCACTGTATACCTCTAAATTGATTTTCTTTAAAAATTGAAATTTACTATAAATAAATCTCTATGCTTGATGAATTAACTTCTTTGATTGACAGGAATAAGCCAAGACAGAATATTGAAGATACATGGAAGTGGAACACATGGTGAGAATGGAATATATACATCGAAGGGTGCATACAAATGGCTACTGAACAAGAAACTTGAAGACGCCGGGAACGGGAGGAAAGAGTTTAAATTAATCTGGAACAAGTTCTCAACACCTAAGGTCAAGGTACATGCCTGGAGGGTACTTTGGGAGAGAATACCGACGCTTTCTCAGCTTCACAGGAGGGGGTTATTGGATCAAAATGTAAGTCTTATTTGTGTTTTGTGTAACGAGCAG
The DNA here is from genome assembly GCA_026898435.1 of Prunella vulgaris. Taxonomy (NCBI): domain Eukaryota; kingdom Viridiplantae; phylum Streptophyta; class Magnoliopsida; order Lamiales; family Lamiaceae; genus Prunella; species Prunella vulgaris. Next base: position 58,843 of record JAPKLY010001095.1, read on the forward strand.
ATTGAATCAATACGCCATATCATGTTTGAGTGTATTTTCTCGTATCAATTATGGATGAAGTGTTTGAACTGGTTGGGGGTGTTTACGGCTCTTCCTTCTTCTCCCTCAATGAATTTTCTATCTTTCAGTATGTTGTTGAGTGGGAAGAAGGGAGCAAAATACGCTGTCGGTATTTGGGAGTGTGTGATTTGGATCATATGGAAAATAAGAAATGCAAAAGTATTTGGGAATGACAATCCAAATGTGGACAAAGCTGTGGTCGAGTTGAAGGCGAGAGTATGGAATTGGTTTAAGATGAAAGAGAGAAGAATGAATCAATTTTCGTACGAGGAATGGTGTAAAAATCCAAGATTCGTGATAGGATGTTGAGAACATAACTAGTGTAAAGATGGAGGTTGTAATTTGTTGTTGATTAGTCACTTGGTGAATTTTGTATCCCAAAAATTATGTAATGAGAGACTGATGTTTTGGGGTATTCCTTGTACCCACCCTATCAATAAAATATTCTTTTCTTATAAAAAAAAAAATTTGAAGTACACTTTTTACTTGTAAAATGAGCACTAACAATTTACCGCAATTCTTTTAGGGCATGTGTTGTTTTGAAATTATTTCGAATGGATGAATCGTGCATTTCACATGAGTTTGAGATTTATCAGTCAGATTTTACATTTAAAATTTAATCTACACCTAAAATATCTATTAAATCTATTACTATTACTTTTTTTAATACAATACTCATAAAATACTTATTATTATACCTATAAAATCAAACATTATCACATTTTGATTTGACATAAAGTAACATCCCAAAACAAATATACACTTTTACTATTCATAAAGATTTTCATATCTCAAGATTTCAAAATCACGACTTACTATGAACCCTTATAGTTGTTTGATACAAGAATTTTATTCAATAGTTGTTTGATAAAGAGAATAATAGTTGAACTCTCGAACATATGATATGATCCATCATGAACGTTTACATTTTTATATTGAGGAGCGAGTATTTTTAAAAATATTTTATGTTCAGCTCTTTATAAATCAATAATAACTGAAAAAATATATATGATTGGATAATGTTCATACTGTGAGTTTAAATTATATTTGGTCTAATAACATTGGAATAAATGAATTTAACTCAAAAAAAAAAAATCTATTGACTAGTTTCAATTGTTCTAACGAACAATTTCAATATCAAATTGACCGAAAAATGCAAAAAGGGGACTATATTTAGGGATGATAATGGGGCGGGTTTAAATCTGGGTCCGCCACGAATTCGTCCCGTACAGATCGGGTAAAAACCATGTCAAACGGGTCGCGTGATTGGTTTGGACATGTTTGACCTAAAACCCGCCGGGTTTGGGACGGGTCCTAGTATTATGTGGACCCGCCCCGAATATAATATAAATATATATATAAAATATATATAACTAAATGAATACATCATATTATATATATATATATATATATATATATATATATAATTAAATCTATGAAAATTAGGCTATTAATTAATATCTTTATCAAAATATTAAAATAGATATGTTCATAAGTCACAAACAGAAGTTGTACAAGAGGAACATTGATTGATTTTATCATTTTAATTTTCAATAAACAATATATGTATGATTTTAAATATTTAGATTTAATATGTTGAAATTTGAAATGGACTATTTCGTGTATTTATTGTTGTTTAAATCATTCAAATGCATATTGATGTTATATTTAAAATTTAAGATATTTTTTGTAATGTATTTGATATGTATAATAAAAATAAGCGGGTAAAACCTGCCGGGTTCACGGGGTGGGGCGGGTCCAACTCCAAATTAAGGGGGGGCGGGTCCCGGGTCCAAAATTTTTCTAGCGGGGCGGGTCTTGGGACAGGTCAAATCCGCCCCGTCGTCATCCCTGACTATATTTTTTATTTTATTATTTTTTGACCAATTTTAAATTTAAAGTGTACATCATTGAAAAAGTTGATAGTATTTTATTAACAAACATATTTTCAGTTCAAACATACTCTCTCCGTTCCACTATAAGTTGTTCATTTTGTCATTTTCGTCCGTCTCACTATATGTTTTTTATTTGCTTTTTTACCTTTTTTAGAAATTACTATTCATTTCTTTATTATTATTTTTAATACTTTTTACAATATTTTTATTACTTTCTCACTTTTCTCCATCACATCACTTATATTTTTCACTTTTTTCATCACATCACTTTAACCTTAATCCGTGTGCTCAAAAGTAACGAGCAATTTATAAAGGGACGAAGGAAATATTAATAATTGTGGTTCAATAAACTTTTAAAATTAATTTTTAATAAGACTGCAGTTATTCAAGTGATGTTAAGCCTATATTTGGAAAATTGATGGTTATAGGACAAAAGTGATTTCAACTCTTCATACTACTACCGCTAAAACAAATGAGATTATAAATTAACCTAAGTTGGGTTTGGGAAGCAAGTAAAAAAAAAAAAAAATAATTTTAAGTATGAAAACAATTCATGATAAGTTTATTATGAATAATTTAAAATATTAAATATTTGATTAGATATATTAAAGATCTCATCATAAGTATTAAAATTAATTCAATGATATTATGTATAACTGTTACTTATCTCAATTTTTAACACTCCTAATTTTACGTGGCATATAAAAATAGAAAATCAAACTTCATTCAAAAATAACCCATTTACTTAAATTTTCATAAATTTCAATGCAAAGCACTTTATAGTGCTATAAATATTAGTGCAGACGACAAGAAAGTTAAGTTTCAATAAATTAAACAATTAAATTTATATGTATTTTCAGTGGCAATTTGCAGCACAATGGAGAATAAATTATTTGGGCCCTACTATGGAACAAAACATTTTGTCCCCATTTTTAGTTTTGAAGCTACTACTTACTTTCTCATTCTGTATCGATCCTTTTTATTTGTTATTTATTTTTTGTTTTTATATAAGTAAATAAAAGTTTCTCCTTAGACGACCTACATATTCCATGACGTTATTATTTTATTTTTTTAAGATTATATGCATATTTATAGCATTTCAATATTAGGGTGTATATTTGTACAGAGTTTAAGTATTGATGTAGATTTAGAGGACTAAATTTTACGTGTTTTAAGTATTATTCTTGCTATTTATTAGTATTAAAGAAGTAATTGTAGTTATTGGTGTGGGAAATTTTTATGCAATCTCGTCAGTTTTAAGAAAACATTTCAATGTTTAACTCATTTTCTTCACAAAATGTATTTAAGAGATTTAATTAAAGAAGAGTTTTGAGATAGATAAAAAATAGTTTTATGATATGTTATTGAATTTTTTTCATCTTCTCAAGTTAATAATTGAATTTCTGTGAATCGTGCACAACATGTGCACGAATAGACTAATTGTTCACGAAATTTGCATATGTGAATCATTTACGAAATTTGCATTGAATGAGCATATACGGATTGTTTCACGAAATGTGCACGTATTGATCGGTCACGAGAAGTGCACATATTGATTGTTCACGAAATGTACATGTATGAATAGGGGTGGCAAAACGCCCCGCCCCGTAGCCGCCCCGATCTGCCCCGCCCTGAATGGGTCAGCCCCGCCCCGCCCCGTCCTGAGAATGGGGCAACCTGCCCCGCCCCGCGCATGGGGCAGGGCAGGCATGGGTTTACAATTTTACTGCCCTGCCCTGCCCCGCCCCGCAAAATATTATATACTAAATAATATATATTATTTATATATAAATACTATATTTTATATAAAATAAATATAATAATATCAAATATTTTTTATTTATTATTATTACACTAATATAATCAGAAATTATATATAAGATATTTTAAATTATGATCTAAACATTAATAATTAATATCTAAAATATAATAAATAAATAAAAAACACTTTCTTTCATTAGGGTTTACACTTTCATTAGGACTTGTAAGATGGTTTAATTTCTTGGTTTTTGAATATAATGTGCTGAACATGGTTCATTATTTATGTTGAATATGATTTAATGGATATATCTAAATTATATATATATATATATATATTAAATTTTAGTATATGAAGTATGGGGCAGAATGGGGCAGGGCGGGGCGGATCTGCCCCGCGCAGGGCAGGCATGGGGCAAAACATACTGCCCCGCGGCGGGGCATGGGGCAGGGCGGGGCGGCGGGGCATGGGCGCGGGGCAGGCATGGGTATTTAAATACCCGCCCTGCCCTGCCCCATTGCCACCCCTATGTATGAATCATACACAGATGTGCATATACGGATCGTATACAAATTATACATGTACAAAAACTTCAAAACTAAAACCAAGGATACACATGTTGTAAAAAAAAATTTAAAAGTGTGAATAATTTTTTTTTTACACTTCATTTAACAAAAAAATGCACATTTTCTACAAAAATAACTCGACTAAAAACTAATGTACATAAAATGAAAAAGAATATGCAAAATTAAAATGTGATAATAAATTTGTCTTAAAATATAAAATAAAATGTAACAATTGTGAAACAAATTAATACATATGAAATTTGATCTTTAACACATATAATATATACATACAATGATATATATAGTTTACTTTGTACATATCTATATATCTTTTGAAACCAGTTATAGAAATGACTGATTGAACCAGGTGAGTTAGCTTACCTGGCCACTGGGCTCCTCACTTGAGTGAGTTATCCGGGTTCGATTCCCTTTGGGAACGAATAGGAGGGAGATATAAGGTTGGCTTGAAGATATGAGTGTATGGAGATGTAAGCAAATAAAATTTGCTACCCCAATTAAATAATGACACGTGTATAAATTAAATAAATATCAATATATAATACTATTTTAATTTTGAGGATTTATCAAATTAATTCTCTAATTAAATAGTAAACTGATATTTATTGTACACGGTACAAGTCATTATTATATTACGAGTCTCCCGGTACTCGTAAATGACAATAAATGGCTGATTTGCCCTATTTATGAAGACGACGGAAATCAATCAAGTCAAATTTGGTTGATTCATAAATATTGCTAATCAAATAGACATCAGCCAACCAGAGCGCGCCACGTGTCAGCACAAGAAAGGAAGGTCTTCACATCTCCACCCTATAAATAGGGGTCTTTCTTACTCATTCTCAAAGGGTCGACACCCATCGAAGACGAACGAGTAGCAGCAATCCTTTCGACGAGCAAAACTGCGTGTTAAGAAGATCCATCGGTCCAGTTCTTCGAAGATTCAAGCCTTCTTCACCAAATCTGAAGAAGTTCTTCGAAGATTCAAGTTGTTCTTCGTCAAAACCCTCAAGTAACACCGTTTGATCCAAGACAAGAGGCCAAATCCCTCCGATCAGACGTTTCTCTTGAAAAACGCTTTGAAGATCATCAAGCGTTCTTCGCCATCTTCAACTGTTCTTCGCCAAATCCAGCCAGAAACATCCTTCGATCAGAAACAAGGAGCTCCATCCCTCTGAGCAGACGTTTTCAGCCGAAGAACACTTCGAAGACAACAAGCGTTCATCGCCGCCTTCAAAAGTTCTTCACCAAATTCAACCACAAACGCACTCCGATCAGAGATCAAGGTCCAAGACCCCTCCGATCCAGTGTTCAAGCCCAAATCCAAACTTGAAGATCTGAAGACCGTTCTTCGCCAAATTCAAGACGTTCTTCATCAAATCTTCCAAAGATCTCGCTCGATCCAAAACAAGACTTCAACGTCCTTGGATCAAGTGTTTCAAGTCAAGCCAGTCAAAGCTGACTCAAAAGTCAAAATCCAGTCAGGTCAAGACCAAAGCCGAGTCAAAGTTGAAGGAGAATCAAAGGAACATAGCTAGAGAAAGAACCCAATATATTCAAGAAATAAATCATTGTATATCAATTTCAAGTGTTAATAATATTTTATTATTTTACACAAGAATTGTTATCACAGGAGACTTGGTGAACTAATTCTAACCACTAACATTTACGATAAAAAAAAATAGAAAAGACCGATTGAATGAATTATTAAAGTTTACTCGAGTGAAATGAATTTCAAGTAGAGTAGTTGTCCACTTAATTTATGGCAATGAATTATTACTTATTAGTATTACTGATAATTAAGTCCCTTTCAATTTTTTATTTATTATTAATAATAACATCTGGTGGTGATAAGATAAGATAAGATTGTGACCAATAAGAATCAAGTACCTATTATTTATTTACATACAAACTTTCCATGATTTCACTTTATTTTTTATTCACAAGGTGCACCATACTTCAAATATATTTTTAAATATTAATTGTTTTTTGAATAATAATAATAAATTATTGAGTAAGTCTTTTGTGCATCAAATATGCAATTCAAGTGTATTTCTAAAAAATTATACAGAATATTATTAAAATATATATTTTTAATTCACTTTTCAGCAATAACACGTGTAACTTTTGAATAACAAAAGATGTAATTTTTTAAAATTACACTTGAATTGCACGGTGCACCTGATGCATACAAGACTAAGAAAAAATTATTCCCCCGTCCATGAAAATTGGACTACTTTTTTGCACGTGGTTTAATGCAATATGTTGGAGGATATTGTGGGGTATTGTGTGAACGTTTTGCAAATTTAAATATTGTATATGAAAAATATACAAACATATTTTTCATATACAATTTTTAAATTTGTAAACGGACCTCACAATATCACATAATACCTTTCGACATATCGCATGAAATCACGTACAAAAAAAATGGTCCAATTTTCATGGACGGAGAAAGTATATTATAAAAATAAATATTTGAATTACACGTTACATTGAGCATAGAATAACATTACTCGTAAACGTCCACATGAGAATATGACTAGCTAAAAAATGCCACCTATAAAAGAAGTTGTAAGAGGGTGGGAGTGAAAATATCTTTCCATAGTTAACCTAACAACAACATTGTACAAATTTGATTCCAATTCCTGCATATAGTATAAAAATTATTTATTGCACAAAGCTCTCTTAACATACATGCATTCTCCACAATATGTCTTGGATAGATGATTAGATGTTTTCTTAACAAAGCCAACCTCTGCTAATTAATTTAAAACGTGGACAGATTAATTAAGAGAAGGAAGTTGAGTTGCATATGATCAGTTGGAAAGAAAAAAATAATTTCTTATCCAGATCATTCATGATTACTTTGAGCAAATTTATAATCAATTGTTGTTCATTTTGATTTTGGACTGCTTTGAAAATGTTCATCAAATAGTATAAAAATTTATCACTAACATATTTCATAGAAATATCTTATTAGAGGCATTTTGCCGTTTCTTAGTCCCACGTAGACTATAATTATACTCTCTCAGTTCCGGGGCTTTTTTCAAAAGATTTGGACACACGAATTAAGAAAAAAGTAGAATATGTAAGTGTGAAATTAATTATAATATAAAAAATGTATTTTATTGACTTTTGTGAGTATAAATTATTTTCTTTTTAAGGTAGGAAAAAAGAGTTGAGACGGATGGAGTATATACTTATATATTATGTGTCGTTAGGCAAAATATTGTGAATAAGTTTCAAAACTTATTTTGAGAGTATCACTTGTTTTATTAAAAGATATTAGTTGCTTTACAATAAGATATTAATTTTAAATGATATTTTTTATAAAGTATTATTTTAAAGGTATTAATTATTTTACTAAATTATTTTTACTACACGTATTAATTTTTAATCAATTTTCGGTGGAATTTGTTTTCATAATATCAACTCTTTTTCAAATATCCCACAATGGGCATGCATAACATTTGATTTCCAAAAAGAAATTATTAATTTGATTAAAATGATCTTCTAATGGCTGACTGATACGTAGTTTACTTTAAAATACATTTTCTTTGTTTACCAACCTTTTACTCCCTTTTTTTTATTAATTTTTATATAAAAATAGAAAACCCCTACTACTCTACCATCACCCCCATCAGGTGATATATAAATTGAAAATCTATATAAAAGTAAAAGTAAAAGTCAAAAGAGAGATAAAAGAGTATATTATTTGAGGAAGTGCAGCGAACTGTGGTGCAATAGTGATATTCACTCTCCAATTAAAAGAGTGGTTTAATTTTATTAAAAAAATATTATGCTAACAGTTTAATTTTATTAAAATTTTAATTTTGAATTTATTTTAAACATACTATATATCAAATTATTTATCTTCTAACATATGTAATTTAACATATATATCGCACATAGAAAAATAAAAATACATTTTTAATATATAATTTTGTTATTATAAAAATTATTATTTATTGACTTTAATTGTACGATTGAAGTTTAAATATTTTTACTTAGATTATGTAAGTTACGTAAAAAATAAATTATTTTTCATGAATTTTAGTACATAATAAAAAATTATACGATTGACTAAATATTTTAGTGCACTCATGTACAACATAATCTTTTATATTAAAGAAAAATAATAATAGCAAAAGAGATTTAATAATATCAATTAAATAACTTAATTTTTATTTATTTTAATCGGTAGAGAAATATTTTATTCAAAAAAATTTAGTAATATATAGTATATAATATACTTAATCCTATTTAAATTTTACATGCAATTTAATTAAATATTTATTATAATTCATTATTTATATAAGACATGTGTATTAGAGAGAGTTAATAAAATTCCACAATATTTTAGTGGAAAATTTGTGTCACGTGCAATGCATTGTCGGAAGAACTATTCCAGTATTTAACATAGTCCTTATCATTTGCTTATACAATTGGTATTTTTTATTTTTTTCAATAATACTCCCTCCGTACACGATAAATGATCCATATTTTTTTTTAAACGGTCGTTCATAATAAATACTCCACCTACTTAAAATAAAAAAAATTACAATCATTTTTTAAATTTTTTTATATATATATTCATTTTTACACATCAAATCAAATACTTTTTAATAATTAAATACTTCTTTATATTAATATACTCACTTTTACGTATTAACTTCAATTTTTTTTAATTACCGTGCACAATTAAAAGTAGATTAGAGGAGTATGATCCAATTTCATATCCCCAATTTTTTTATTATTATTACCAAAGCCAAATAAGATTGAGTGCTTGTTTGCAAATTCAACATAAAAAATAAAAGTGCTTCTTTTTAAAAAAATAAGCACTTAAAACATATTTTCAATAACTATTTTAAGTGCTTATTATTACTTTTGGTCAAACAACAATTTTTAGCTTTTAACTTCTAGTTAAACACTTCTATACATTCCTCAATAAAATAATACTCAATACTCTTTTTAGAAACACTTCTTTTGCAAACACATATTTCTTAATTATTTCTCAAAATCACTTAAGTTTAAAACACTCTTTATTTTTCATTTTGCTACTAAAATTATTTAATACTCCCTCCGTCCCAATATTTTCTTCATAGGTGGAGTTTCACGCATATTAAGAAAAAATGAAGTATGTGAGTATGAAGTTAAATAATAAAATATAAAAAGTGTACGTTATTAATTTTTGTGAGTGTGCGTTGTTTCCTTTTTTGAAGCGTGAAGAAAAAATTAAGATATTTATATAAGAAAAGTGTGAAATTTATGTTGGGATAGAGGAAGTAACACTTTTTTAATTCTACTGATTGCAAACATGCACGGAAAATGTTGAAACTTGTCCCATTTGATTTGTGAAAGGAAGAAGCCAAATCAAAGAAATAGTATTAATTTGCCAAGGGGGCCACCACCAGTATCGGAAGTCATTATTGAACTTTTGTCGTGGTCCATGGGTTATGATTGGACAATATCAAGCTCTTGTAAAGCAGTGTAGCAGTAACTATTTTTAGAAATTTTATCCTCATTTTATTTGGTGATAAGTTCACTTGATTTTAGTCAACAGTTTTCTAAAACTAGGTTAAGATAAAATGTTGTACACTATGAATGTTTAAATTAATTTTAGTAAAGTACAAATCACCTGTGATTTCGGCTGTCATATGTTCATGACACATGTCCTATACGCACAACAATTTATATAATCATGTGCAATGTCCTAGATTAACTATATTTTTATTTAACAACTTATATAAAAAAAAATGTAAAAATATAAATTACAGCCGATAAATTGAATACGGTAGATAATGAAAAATATACTTTTGTACACTATAAATGTCTAAATTAGTGTTAATAAAATACAAATCAGGTGCAATTTTCTCTGCATTGTGTTCTTGACACATGTCTGAGCTATATTATTGATGTTATAGGTACAATAATTTAAGTAAGACATGTACCATATATTAGAATAATTATATTTTTATCTAATAATTTATAAAAAGTGAAAGAAGTGAATTACAGTCGATAAATTGAGTGTGGTAAATAATGGAAAATATACTCTTGTACACTATGGATGTCTAAATTAGTATTAATAAAATATAAATCGGGTTTGATTTCGGCTTCTCTATGTTCTTGACACATGTCTAAACTATATATTGATGTTATAGCCTATGGGTACGACAATTTAAGTAAGTCATGTGAAATGCACTAGATTAATTATATTTTTATTGTTTTAATCTTGTTTGCACCGGATAGCAATTCAAGCGTAATTTTTTAAAGTTATATCAATTATTACTGAAAAGCTACATGTATTATTACTAAAAGATGTATTTTTAAAAATAAAATTGTCACTAATAACATGTGTAATTTTTCAATAATATTCTATATAACTTTTTGATAATGTTTGGCTTATTTGGAATGTGGGTGGGTGAAAAAGTGAATTTCTAAATTTATTACGATTAAGAGAAAAATAAATTTTTTGTTCTCATATTGTTAAATAAGTGTGTATATAAAAAGAATATATTTGTTACAAGGGCATAATCTAATTGGTAAGACATGTGGTCATTTGGGAGAGAAATTTTCCGTTAACACATACTTGAACCCTAGTTAAGTTGAAAAGAAATTCTTTGATATATTTTGGAGGTTTGATATGAAGCCGACTCTCTTTCGCATACATCTATCATTGTCATTCCAACATATTTCTCGATTTACATCCCTCCCAATCGAGGGATCAAAATTACAAAAAGGTTGAATTCCAAATCTTTCTTATCCAAAAAAAAAAAAA